>JTDE01001636.1:46693-111762 GCA_014338405.1 Paragonimus skrjabini miyazakii | reverse complement strand
ACTGCTTTATGCAGGAAGTGTTAGTGATGTATTGTAATCGTTGTATACCCAATGAGACAATTTTTACTGTGCTTGTAATCTCAGTATGATATTTTTTCGCAACGGGATTGCTTTTTCACTTTTTTTTGTACTTATCACCACTTGATCGCGTTGTGGGAGAAGAGATGTAACCACTTAACTTATACACCGCTAGATTGGTTGTTTTCACATTTTGTTTGGGAGGAGGCCCCATAACTGTTTGTACTTTCGCTTGTTTTGTCGATTTGTACTGCAAGCTCCGGGCTGTGTAACTTTGACTTGAGACAGACACCAACGTCCGAAGTTCCGAACTAGCTTGCTTCAGTATTGTTGTTTGGACCTCGACGAGTGACTGTACTCATCGACAGTGTACATCCTTGTATATCGATCACTGTTGGCAAGCCAGACGTAACTGTTGTGAGATGCATCTATTATCCTTTTTTCGTCAGTGTTTTACCTATTTGAATCACGAACTATTCGAAAGGAATTCGTTTATTGATTTTTTTCAAGTTGCAGTGTGATTTAAGACTTGATGTACGCTTTCCGCGTTTGACATTTTTGTCTCCAGTCCTAGATAGTTACTGGCGATCAGTTACGCGTTAGCGGACGGATTTCGACGACGCATAGATATATTATTGTCTTGCGACTCTGTCTTAGGTCACTGGTGTCTTGGAGGTATTGCGAATGTGTGCTAAGAACAACGAACAATCAACGACACAGTTCGCTTACGTTGATGTGTAGGCGGAATTTGGCGATTAGGGCGCTTTTTTCGAATGGTTTCCCATCATTTGCCGTGCCATGGTACTTTGCCCGACTAGAAACATCAATAAAGCGGTCGTTGGGTTGAGGTGGGTTCCAGTGATAAAGGATTGATTTTTTCAGATTTCACTTTGTTTTTGAGTAGGGTTCAAAGAGTGGAACTCTTTTATGTAAAAATGGTATGGAACTAAGTGTATTGGCGCCTTTGGTGTGCAATTTATTTTTAGTCCTTTTCGTTGTTGCGTGTACGCTTAATGTTATGCTAGATTTGGCTACATATCCGTACACAGCATAGCAAAAGTATGATAGCCTTGTTTATTTTACGGCTGTTTGTATAAGCTGAAAGCTCAGAACGATCGTGTTAATTCAAATAGTTTGGATATACTATATCAGCAATCCAGTCATCTAGCGTTTACTTTCAAAGCTTTGATGACTAAAATCGGGAATAAAACCATGAGACTACTTGAACACCAGTTCTTTCAGAGGACACTATCAGGACTTACTTCTTCCCCTCCATTCTAGCCTCTCGGAAGGCCTTTCGGTACTCAGCTAAACTCAGTTGTGTTCGATAAAGGCTTCCATTCCTGCCTTAAAGTATCCCGCACCTCTGAGGGTACGGGGTAGATCTTGATACTTTGGTGCACAGTTCGCCCGGATTAGGTCAACTGGGACCCTGCAAGTCCTGTGACCAAATTTAGATCTTGTTTTGCGCTACCGAAGTCAGTAGTGGACTCACGATTTGGCGATGTTCCATATGCTCCAGTCAAAAGCGACCACCACTGGCCTGTTTATGGTTGATAGTTTCCAGGACACTTCCAGAAGCTCTGATGCGCTTGTGAGTAAGCGCTTGCACGAATACCCTGGGTGCACCCACACATAAACGAAATGGTCATTCGAACCTGACACTGCGCTGAAGACTGGCTTCCTTGACTGCTAAGGTTCGCTGACCATATTGATCTCACGTGTCTCTCGGGTGGTCGGACGATGGAACTGGAGCCGCCGAGTGTTGACGTAGATAGATAGGTGTTGACAAGCCCAGAACCACAAGCTGGAATTTGAAGCCACTTTCTAGAATGAAGACAAGTCATTCTGTTTTGTAAAGCTGGTATGTCGAATTGGGACGCTTACTACATGCTTCAAGGCTGGTTGGGAATCGATTAACACTGGGCAAACCATGAGATGGTAAATTCTATTACCCATCAAGACAATACGGCCGACGCAGGTAAAATGAACGCAAAATCCAGCTCGTTGCGTCCCAACTCAGTACTTGTTCGTTGTCGCAATAAAAGCCAATGTAGCAAAGATGAGCCCTCCTCTTAGTGCTTCCAATCATGCTGTTTCAGTTAAAAGATGTATTGTGGTGGATTGTCAGGCCAGGGGTGTGAGTGTTCCAACACTCGGTGGAATATCTCAACGCGGGAGGGGGAGTTACGTCCAAAAACCCACAACGAGCTGATGGCGGACAACGGGGGCAATCGGATGAATCATCGCTCGACCGGATCGGACCAACGGGCGAGACATGGCAGGCAAAATCGAATGGACGACGAAATCGGAGGCGCGATTTTTCCAACGCTCGCAGGAATATCTCGACACTTCTGTGGAATACGATCAAAGCTCACTGTGGATAGATGGAGGACAACATGAGCGACCGGACGAGCCATCGCTCAACGAAATCGGACCAACAGACGAAGAATGGTAGGCGGAAAAACCCCCGATAGACGGCACCGATCACACACATAAACTGGGCAGAAGTGCACACGACGCGTGAGCGGAAACCTGGGGGTGTTGTGGATTGGAATGCTGATTCATAAACGCGAGCGCGCGTGTAGCATGCTAACTAGCGTGTTGGACAATAAAGATTGTGCTTTATTGGACGCCTTTCCGCTACAGTATGAACGGAACAGTATAAAGAAATAGTTGCAGTCGGAGAGGCGCTTATGTCAGGGATTGCAGCTGTTAGACGGTGTTTTGAAGCTGCTATGCTTCATTTCAGTAATCGGTAAGTGACGAAGGCAGCTGCAATGCTTGAGCGGATTGCTTTTACACACTATTTTTTCCATACGCAAGGAACGTCGAAACGAAGTTACTACCGAATGCAACCCATTTACTGCAGCATTCTCAATGAATATCGGTGTGGTCTATCTTAGATTGAGCGAAACACGCGTCTGATCACAGCGTTCGCATTCAGGTCGGCTTTGTAGGCGGTCTTTCTAAAAGGAACAGTAGATTCAAGCTTTACTCTTGTTGGAGCTCATCAATTGTTCATGCCCATGTCACTACACATCAGTAGATGTGGTTTGTGTTGACTACTCGTAAAATGGTGTGTGTCTGTCGTAAGAAGACAGTGATGACATGGGATGAATAAATCAACCGCAGTAGCTCCGAGCCATCGGTCTGAAGACATTTCACCGGATCGAATGTTAACAGAAAAAGCAGTGTGATGGGGTTGGCATAGGTTTTTTCTTTGTGGTGACCGGAAGTTGTGTGCATTTAATGGAAAACAGATCAACTAACGGCGTGATGGCACTTCTAGGTCAGCGCCTCTCTTTACTGTCCAAATCTTCACAATTTGGTTAATTTGATATCCACTGCGTTGTTGTAGTTCGCCAAAGCTGTAAAGATTCGCCGATTTTTTGTTTAATCCGACATTAACTAGACTGAACTCAAAACCACAGTAGTTTGCCAGCCTGTTGTGACATTTGTGATGCGCGTTTTTGGCCGTCCGTTTGGGCCCATTAGGAGTAAATAAGCCACCGTGGTAAAAATGTCAGTCTTTGATGATGGTACCGACTATGTTGTCGGTTTACATACTACGTACTTTTTGACAGATTATCGCTTTTTTTCATAGCTGTGCGGACAATATTGATCAGGTCCCTACATTGCGGAGCGCGGATTTATGACACTTCGTATCCAGTTTGTAAGCTCTACTATCACCCAATCTGGTGGTGTCAGAATGACCAAGAACAAACCGACGAACAGCTGGCTCGTATGCTGTATGTAATGAGTTTTATCGGCAACATCCCGATTGTCTAACAGAATGGTAGGGACAAGCAACGTGACTCCTCGATAGACACGTGGTGAAAACAGCATCGGATGAACTCCATTTGAAACAGTGGCGCAATCAATTTCCCGACGATCTTTACACACTAATTCTGGTAGCTTCGGTTCATCTGAGTATCTCAGTGAGATCACTCATGACCGTTCTCAAACGGGAAGACTCCAGCCCCCGTCCGGTACAAACTGAACTATCGACTAATTACCAGCGGCGTGCTGATTTTTTATTGCTGGTTCATTGATCGGTTGTGCACGCAGCCCGCTCTGATTGCAGACATTTTCTACGATAGAACGACGTCTTAAATTTGTCTCTAATTGATGTCATCATTGATAACGGTGGTATTAATGCAATCCTCTCGAATTGTGTGATACAGACCTGAGTGAAGTGTATGATGATTGTGGTTTGCATGGTAGAAACAAAATCGGGTCGATATTTGGAAGTTCGACAGCAGCACATTACAGAAGGGCACTGACATCCTGCGCTGAAACGCTTTTCGATATCGAAAGATGTAAAACACTTTCAATAAGGGCTCATCGCCCAACTCTGCTGTGTGCGTCGTTAGTTAGCTGAATGAAACAGCATATGCTACCGATCGGAACATTTTCATCTTGGGATATCTCCTCACTCTGGGCTGACAATATCTTTTGTGATTACTTATGAGAGAGACGGTTGACAGTGATCCAAGGGGGCGAACCCCTAATTGACCGTGCCCTATTTCATAAATGCACGTTATCACCACCATCATGTGTAGTGCGTGTGTCTGTGCTATCGTTGAATCGTTCATTATTGTGCGTTCACATATTAACCTCTCGAGCGCGAAATCGCAATCCGTAATTCCACATTCAAATGGGTCGCCAAATTTCGGTCGTTGACGGCCAACATGCCGAGCCTAATGGACTTGTGGTGAATCAAGTGTATCGATGACCGGTTAACTGATTAACATTCACGTTATCGATCAATTACGGGGTAGTAATAACAAAAATAAACTGCTTCATTCTCACTGAGTGAGTGAACATGCAGCCAGTGAATTCGATTGTAGCTGTGGGCGGGAGACATGTGCCAGGTGACCGATGCCAATTGTCCGATGGTGTCTGTTAACCTATTGCAGTTCACTGAACTGGTTAACATATTTAAAAAACCACCTTTCGTTCGCAACAAAGATTTAACTGACCTGACTTAATTTACCAAAATGTTTTTAGGTGCGATGAAACTCCCTTAGCCGTCAAAGCTCAGCGCTTTTGATTCCTGCGATTTTAACTCTGGTTGTTTATTACATTATTGGTCTAACGGCTTGATGACAGGTCATACCACATTCTCCTAGAATGGACTGTTGAATTTTCACGAGTGTTTGGGCCTTACATAAATCTTTGTCACCAGCTGCCTTACTTTCGGGTTGTCCTGAGGCTGACTTTCATAGGTTAATTTCAACACTCATTATTATTAATCGAACAAAAGTATACTCGTCACGTGGTTAATCCGCTTTTTACACTAACTCTCCGAATGGCAGGACAACTGTACTGACTTGATCATTTGCGCTTAGGCTGTTCATACGGTGGATCACTCTGTAATTTTGTTAATGACAGTAGATACGCTGGTAGACTATCTGACTTTTGTGCAAACAAGTGGCCTAATGTATTATCTTGCTTGTTCATTCGGTCCAACTCTTTGAAACCGAGTAGAAAGATGGACGCGGAAGTAGTACAGTTTTATTTTACTGTGTAAGAACTATTATCTTGCTGATCAGTTCGTACCTACCGGCTAGTCTCGATCAAAGAAAACGGGATCTTGTGTAGTACGGCTGTCATGCTACAAAACCCTTCTTCGTTTACCCAACTAATCAAACTTCTCCAGTAAATGGATTTTTGCTCAGCGATCACAATATTTTATTCAAATAATGAGAGGTATGACTTCAATCCAGCTAAGTCTGAATGTATCGTCTTAAAAATATAGTTGTTTCTTGCGAAAGGCAAAAGCTGATTGTGAAAACTATAGGTTACTTCGTGTGTGGTGTGGGATCACAACATGTGACATGAAAGATTAATGAAAATAGGTACATCTCGAACAATGTATCTACTGTTTTCTCAAACGAGATTCGATCTGCCATCATCGTTTTTCGATCCGCAGTATATTTGTGTCTACAGGATGATGTCCACGACTTTTGCCGTAAAATTCTAAACCACTGCTGCCATTTCTAGAATACCGGAACCCGGATTTCGCCGATGCTCCACTACTGTGGCAGATTGATTTGCCAACAAGTGTCAGCGGTGTATTTTCCGTATAATTAGTCGGCCATTTTCCTGCAAGACATCCGCGTTTCACAAGTCCGCCGTTCGTGCTTCCTCTGGTCAGATTCACTTTGACTAACGACTTTTGCATTTGCCAAGCAGGGTTCGTCATTGCTCCCAATGTTCTTTTCGTTCTTACAACCATTTCGCATGATCTGCACGTTACCGATCCGCTTGTTACCGATTGCTGTCGAGGCACTGTTATGCATGACCAATAAAAAAAGGAAATGTTTGTAGCAAGAGTGTTTAAAATGAAGTATTCTCCAAAAACCTTACGTTGACGGATGAAATGTTATTTCGCCTGAATTTATTAATGGGAAGGGTTGTTTAGTGAATGCACCTAATTGAATTACGAGAAAAGGAAACCGAACTTGCAGCGTGTCGGCACAAGTTTGAGTGCGAATGAAATCAAACAGTTTGAGCGGCTTGTTTAACATATTTTATCAATGCATTGAAGGAAGCAACGTAACGACCAAACTATGACAACGTTCCAACCGTCTCGAATGGACTTCCTGAGGAATGTGTGATGGAAATCACATTGCAGTTTGGTTGTTAGGTTACGAATATACAGCTGAATGGTTTATTGCATGTAAAGGAGACAACACTGTTGATTGTGCCCAAAACCAAATAGTCACATCTGTGTTTTTACGTAAGACAAAGTTGAATGGCGGCGGTTGTGGAAAACGGAGTCAAGATTGTATAGTTATTGTCTGAAGCATGTGCCTCCTGGTTGCCGACAGATGACTACTAGAAGTTTAACGGTGTCCTACTAAGGTCGTGTGCACACTGCAGAATGGGTAAATTGGGATTGCTATGATCATGGCGACGGCTGGAATCTGAGTTTTACTCGGAGGTTGTTCAAACGAAGCAACTCAGGTCCGTAGGGGATGTGTCCCATTTTGGTAATTGTACTGCAGCCGTTGGTATGTGCCTTTTGATTAATCCGTGATTGAACCTAAGCAGAAAACGCTAGGAACGCTTCCATCAGGAGGGATTCGTGTCGTTTGTTTCAAATTAACTGCTGTACGCAACTAGGAAAAGCATCAATGGACAGTTTAATTGTCTTATGTTTCGCTAAATTGTGAAACTCATTTTACTACAACGCATTCGATGTTGGCGCTGCCCATTTCGTTTCTTAAAATCACCAGGATGGTTTTGTTTGTAGAATTGCACTTCTTGACAGGCATTGTCGAATGTTAAGCCAGGCTCCTTGATCCTCATATTGGGGTTGACTGGAACTTGTGGAACAATTGTAATGTTTCAAGATCAGTGGCTACGATGAGTAGCAGTCGTCATTTCAGCGGCGTGTCATGGATGAACTCGTTGAGCTGAAGTGGCAACACACCGATATTTTTCAGACAAATGTCTGTCAACCAGCTTGCTGCCGTGAAGAATCTCCACGTCAAGCCCGTTCGAATCTATCAAGCATACTATTTGTTGTAAAGTTGACCAGGAAGGAAAATCTCAGATGTCAGCCGTTCGCCACTCGAAGTGTTGAATACTCTCAGACAATTGTTCACAAATGATCACCTTATCTTTGAAATATAGAACGGGCTCTATCAAAAATTTAACAGGCTGAGAGTGTACAGTGGGAAACTGAAACCAAAGCGGCTTTGAATTCTTAGGCTACGACCATCGTTGGTTGCCTACGGAAACGCCATTGCCATTAGCCCCGTCTTATAGTAAAAAGGAGTTGACTCATCTGCGACCGACTCGTAATCCTGCCTGCCCCCAGATTGGCCACTGAAAATGTGGAGTTCGATCGATCAAAGATCTAGTTTGTTGCCATTAGCAAAGTGTTTTTGCTTAGATCCCAAATAAGGTTGACGAGCCAGTTAATTTTTCGCCTCATTCTCTCTGGTCGAAAATTTTTGTAACTTACTCTCGTCTGATGAGGTACATTGTTTTTACTGAACGTAGCAACAAACTTCATCAGCCACTTCAGTATAACGTGTAAAGTTGTTCAGTCAACGGTTGGTCAGGACATTCACTTTCACTCATTTTCTTACATATCGTGATTTTCTTTCACACTGGTGGATTACCAGAGTGCGAGTACGAATGTTGTAAATGACCGACATCTTCAAGATTGTTATTAATTAGCTGAGTATAATAATCTGTTAAGAAATGTTTCATTAAATTAACTGACACCTTAGTATTGGTTCACCACTACCATCTGTATCTATGTTATATTGCTTTTCAGGTTAGAAAGTTGGACTTCAATTTAACTAAATGATTCAATTGTTCGATGCAAATCAGAATCAAAACGCTTCATGCATTCTGGTTATTTATGCCATGACAACCCTGTCAACCATGTTTAACTGAATCAAAATTGTCATCACCATCATCATAGACAGTATTACGTCAGTGGTTCATATTAATGTTAAACTGCTGTTGTGGTCCGAGAACGTGGATGGCGCAAGGGCTATTTATTCGACCAAGCAATACAAGGGTTAAGCATTGAAACAAAACCACTCATTTGCACGCAGTATTCAGCCTCAAACCGTCTCGGCTGCCGCAGACGTCAATGCACAGTTCCATTAAGTAGCAGGGAATCCTATGGGTGATACTGCACTCTGATTTTCCTTCCTGCACTTTTCCTGCGGCTTGTAGCATGTCAAAATATATGTTCCGATCCTACTACTGAATAGCAGTTGTATGAGTAGTATGTTACGGTCGCTCAACTTCACTGCACTGCCAACACGAAGAAGAAAAAACAAGCCCTGTATAGGAAGAGAGATGAAGGAAATAAAAGAAGAGGAAGGGACCTAATTACTAAAATAGCTACGTCTATATTTAAACTTCCGCAATCAAGGTGCCCATACCTTGTAAACAAACAACCAAGCTGTAAGTCAAAGTAGAGCAACAATTTGGGTCCAAATGGAGATTAATTATGAACAGAGTTTCATCCGATGTTTTGATCGGAATTAAAGCAGGTCATATGTGACAAATACTTATCTGTCAATCCAGTCATGTTACGTGTTTTAAGTCTCGCTGACCTCCGAATAAAATATGATCTTACAAGTGTGACGTTTCCGCGGTAGGAAAGATGAGTCAAGTGTTGCATTGTGTTGTTTCATCTTGCTACAACAGTATACAATCCTTTTTAGTTTACTTATATGATCTTTGAATCGAATTAAATTGATGAATTTGTTTAAACCATCCGAATATCTTTTGAACTCACTTCATACACTCTCGTCAGTCATTGATCTCTGACTGAAGTGAAAGCAAAAACTGACAGACAAGCCGAAACAAAATGATTCACAGCAATAAAACAGTGATAACTTGTTTCTGATCACAGTAGTGTTTACTAACTGGAGACTGGTGGTTACGGCATTCTGAAGTAATCCTGCGTTACTCAGCAATAAGTTTATCAGTGGATTGCTCAGCGATTTCAGCACAGGCCGACTGCTCAAGTCTCACATTATCCACAGTATATCTTGAACTGAAAACCTTGGCATCAGAAGGGGGCGTATCTGAGCATTTGTTTCAATGTGATGTTCACATCATTTCCATGGATTTGATTTCTACACATCTAGTGGATGTACTCACTTACATAACAGGACCTAGAACGGACCGTTTACTCATTGTTCTCTGGTTGGGTAAGTGATGTGTCGGTCTGGCGATTTGTTTATTCCGAACATCAACAAGTCGTGAACACTGTGGGACTTGATTTACTGCGAGTCCTGTCTGACCAAACAGGCGTTCTGATCTGTTGATCTGGTTAACAGATAGCGTGCAGTGTTGCAAAGGCGCTTCAATTTGTTGGCACTTATCTTACAGGAAGTGTGTCAAGCTCTTTTTGTGCATAACCTTCATATAGGCCATTTTCTGGGGGTATTTCCACGATGTTTTCACTCTTATCGTACGTCAATGACTCGTGAGCTTGCCTGCAATGAAATCGCAAAACGTAGCCTTTATTGGCTGCGACGTCATTCCGTGGAAGAACCCCCTAATGAAGAAGCATTTTTATGTGGGGAATACTTTCGCGAGTCACGGAAGTTATTTGTATTAGGAATTTGCACCGACCAAAGCAAGGTCTTATATATATATATATTATATATATAAGGTATTTTAAAAGGGGCACACTCTCAGTAGTGAACGATTTATTGTAACGTTTCACATTCACACTAGGATCCGTTATCAAACATATATATATATATATATATATATATATATATACATATACAACGAGTATTTTCAGGGTTCAAGCCGGGCTGATTTACTCATCACAAGGAAATTGCTCGGCAAGTACGCGAGGGAGAAATCCGTTTGATATATACGTTGATTGCTGGGTGTATCACTAAAGTTTTCAGATACATTAGTGAGCAAGGTTCAACTACCACTTTGATCCGCTAAAATGTGACCTACGCTTGACTAAATCATCTAGTCTAAAACTTATTCAGCAGTAGTTTCGTTCCGTGAACCATGTCAAAACAAAGTCCATCAAATGAAGCATGCGATAACCGAACGACGTTCTTCAGATAAGACAACCTTTAAATGTGAGTGCGTAAAGGATGTTACATATGTCGTTTTAAATCTGAACATTTAAAATTGTTGATTTGAGCAGTACGGTCCTAATATGAATCAAAGACCGTTACGTCAGAATGAAGATAGAAATAGATTGCAATAAGACTGTAAATAACCGAGAGGTATTCCATAAAATACAACCTTCCTTCAAATTAGTCCTCCTAGCTAAATCGTTAGATTAGATAAGACAGTGGTTTTAAGGTGGTTCAATCGGTCGAGTGTTTTAAAGTCAGGTAAATCGTCTGATACTATCATGATCAACGTGTAATCATATTCCTATATGAAAGTATGTACTTGGTTGTGTCGTTTCACTTGAACCATTTTGACTTGAATTTATATTGCAAAAGGCGAACGACTTTTATTTCTCTCCGCGTATCATAATCCATCTTATTATGATGATCACGTAACTGGCACAAAATGCAAGCACGAGTCACACGGTGGTGAACAACATTTCAAAAGGTATACAGCACACTAAGGACAGATTTCGTGAGACGGTAAGCGTATGCATACTAAAATGATTATGATAGATTAAGGTTGTCTTAATCACTGTGTAACACGCAACTGAATAGAATTTTATGGGATAAAGCGTACTTTTGTTTGAGAAGAAACGTATTAATCGAAGTAATAATTTCGCACCATAGTGTTTTTCTTGTCGGAGGTAATACTGTGTACTATGTGAAGGCAGTACTAGTCTTCTTGTTCGCAACCAGCAAATGTAACAAACATATTGTAGCAAAAAGGCGTCCAATAGTGCGCAATGTTTATTGTCCAGCTAGATGGCTGCTATGCTACGCGCGCGCTCGCGTTTAGGAAACAGAATTCCAGTTCATAACACCTCCAATTTCCGCTCACATGTCGTGCCCGCTTTATGTATGTGACCGACGTATTCTGTCGGGAGTTGTTCCGCCTACCATTCCTCGTCCGTTGCTCTGATTTTGTTGGGCGGTGGTTCATTAGGTCGCTCTTGTAGTCCGCAATCTATCCACTGTGGGCTTTTAACGTATTCTACCAGCGTATCGAGATATTCCTCCGAGTAATGGAATAACCGCAACCCCGATCTAGTCGTCCACCCTATTTTGCCTGCCATATCTCACCCGTTGGTCCGATCTAGTCGAAAGATGAGTCATCCGGTCGCCCATGTTGCCCACTATCCGCTCGCTGTGGGCTTCTGAACGTATCTCCCTCCGCGTTGAGGTATTCCGCCAAATGGTGGAATACTCGCACCTCCGCTTTGATAATCCACCACAATATTACATTAATCAAGCTTAATCATCAAAAAGGATTCATGATCTATATTAATAGAACTGTAGAGAACTTACATTCTCACTACTTTCAATCTCACGCACATTCTACTGTACTCATAAAAAAGACGCGGCTGTTTTGCTAGTTCGTCGCTGAAACACAAGTTGTGTAGGAGTTTCAGATGCCGAAGTTGCTAAACTGACTGCGCAAGAAACCGAAACATTTCACGCCTTTTCTCTTTCAGTTGGATACCTTTTTCGATGTCGAACGGGTGGTTGTTAACATTCGGTGTTTAATATCAGGTCAGCCGTTGAAAGTATTTTACCTAAAATATACTGGAAATGTCAAATCTGACGGACAACTGACCAGTGCGTGCACTGCATCAAGAGTAGAGCAACTATACACGTCTATATCCATGATTTACCACTTTTAGAGATTCACTCACTCAAGTTGCTGATCCATAAGAATTGAGAATTTATTAACATATTTTGTTGGATACTTCAGTTTATATTCTTAACTAATCGCTGCAAGTGCTGGTAGGTTCTTTTCTCGTATTTAATTTCATATTGTTAAACTTCGGCGTGAAAGTAAGTTCGAAACTGGGTGATCCAATTTCCTTACTTGCTAAGACCTTTCGTTTTCCAGTTGAAATTTGCCTATCTGCTTGAGCACCGAAACGATAATCCACTTGGAGCCATTTGGTGATCAGTGAATGTTCGTTACCTTGGAACACTAGGTCTGCTTCAAGTATTGGAGTGTGGCTCAGCTACATTCCGAATTATGTTGAACTATAGGAAGGCTTGACCCCAAATTAAACAATACTTTTCTAAGAGCACATATGAGACCACATTTCAAGTTTGACATAGCTACCAATGGAGAAAAAATGAGCAATATTTGTGTAACTGCGTGTCATAGTGCTACAGAGTTATGACATTTCCTTAGCGGGTAGCGTAAAATTCATACGAGTTCTCCTACATACCCGTCACACGTTTTGAACATGTTTCAGAACTTCCCGGTTTTGAAGTATACGTGACAACCTCATCGTGAACTTCTTCCGTGTCGCTCACTTTTCCAGATTCTGACTGACTACTTGCTGATGAATACCACGACGCACACTTTACTGTGTTGTCCGGTGTCCGGACGGTTGACTTCAAATCGAGTTCCTTGGATGTATTCGGAGCCGACGTTGGTCTTTTCCGACCTGTGCGAGTTTGGAACGCTTGCTTGACAATATCGACTCGAGGTAAGTCCAAATCCTCAAAAGTGAATTGGGACAGGCTACGTGTGGGTAACAGTGACTTCTATAACAAGGAATGAAAATACATTATCGTTGACTTCAAAATACCGCAGAATACGTAAACGGGTATGGTCAGTTTATCGGTAGGTCAGTAAAAGTTAAGAACTTGCTAGTGAGTTGTAGGACATTTGCTTCATATAAATTGAATATCACACACAACTGACGACGGTTATCGCATCCCAAAATACCTACAATTCAACTCCATTTAAATAAACCAGTACACTCGAGCTTCGCTGTTGTTAGAACTTGTTAGTGTTACATGTCCTAGCGACGGTCTGGATTCGAACTGCGGCCACGCTTCCATTAGGCAGTCGTGTTGACCCCTACGCCATTGGCCTTCCATTTTGCACGAATGAATCATCATATGAAAACGCTCAGCCAAATTCGCTTGCATGCGATGCTCAGCTTACCCGATCGAGACAAAATAACTGACCTGTCAACTTATCCAGGCCGCTCTAAAGATATGCGTTCGTACCGATCTCCAGTAAGAGCGAAGCTCAAGAATAGTGCTTCTCTGCGATGTGAACTGGGTGATAAGTGCATGGGAATCTGACAGCTTCAACCAATCGTGAATGTCGGTCAAAGTATAAAATGTTAGAAGTATGGTAAGCATCTGAGTATATGATTAACGTTAACTCGATAGATATGACTTAGTTCGAGTGTGCATTGATACATACATCGTGGTAAGAGAATCTCACGTATTGATCTCGCATTTCTGACCTAGTAGAAGAACAATCGATAAACGTAGTCACACGCGACATGTATTTTATGGATAAGACTCATTGTGTTTGAGTTAGTTTTGTGCACGTTTAACTATGATACACTCAGTCAGATTAAGCAACTAACCGTTTGACCGGCTTATAATACGAAAGTTTCTAAAAATAGGTCTGACTACCTGATGCTTTGATGTCTTACACAATTGTGCATGTTGTATGTTTTTGGTGTCGTAGTTGACGGATTATTTTCTGTCGATCAGGTTTCTATGGTATAGTTATACGGGTTTTTGTCGATCCCGTCAAAGTCCGTCAGAACGTATCAGTAGCACATATTGCCTACGTGGGTACAAAAATGGCCTCTACTGTGTGATCAATCCTTACTGAGTGTGCTCGTGTTCTATGACTCATCCAGACTTAACAGGACTAACAAAAGTATTCTTACTTATGGGATCGTTATGTTTACATATGATGTTTTGATAAGTTGACAATTTCATGAAGCGAGTGGGATCAAAATAACAATAGTGTAATCGTCTATTTAAGTGTGCCGTGCGATATTTCGACCTATTTTGTGTGCAACCGTAACCCGAATGAAAGAATTCGTGTTTGAACTAACCAACTGAAACTATGGACATAATTGTGCATTATCGGTTTACAGTAGACGAACTATATCAGTTATTAGTATGCATACTGGTGAGTAGTAGGACGTTTCGACTTTTGCATAAACTGAATATCACTCATAACTGTTCGTGGCTGTCACATTCCCATGGACTCCCCAATCAGCTTCTTCCGAAAAGAAGCACTGCATTCAAGTTTTACTCTTGTTAGAGCTCGTCAGTAGTGCAGATCCATGCCACGCCCAGGGCTAGAACTGTGGTTACGTTTTGGTGAGGCAACCAGGTTTACCGCTGCGCCAATGACCTCACATTAGGCACAACTAAATTACCATATGCGAAAGCTCAGTCACATTCACTTCTGAGCAATGCTCAGATTGCTCGATCGCCCCGAGAAGTGACATGGAATGTTGTGTTAATCAATAATCAATGGAATTTTCAAGAAACCTAATAACATACGTGGCTTCGGTTTAAGTGTGAAACCAAGTAGAGTTAACAGAATCGCTTGTGTCAATTCTGGAGGTGATTGAACAAAGTCAGTATTACTCGCAGACGATACGGCTGGGCGTTCAAATCCAACAAATTAGTTAATTAGTCTGAGGTTGCCGGTGCAATGGTTAATACTGTTCCCTAATGAAAATCTGAATTGGATTTCAAATCCTGGCTCTAGTTAGGATACGAACTACTTACAAGCTTCAGCAAGAGAGAGGGATAACTTTGCCAACTTTATAATTGAACACGTAAGCTACGGTTAAATATCAGTGATACTCACATTATATTATTAAAAAGTCGAATTTTAGGTTCATATTGTGATCGGTTCTATCTTTTTCTTATCGCTTAACGTCCTTGTTTTATACTGAGACCATAATGAAAAGTGAGAAAGATGTTTTTTCCATGGAATATTTTTCTCAAACCGTTCCGTTGCACGCTGTAGTTCACGAGTTTGTATGCAACGGTGTAACCAGGCATCTCGAAATAAAAGTGCAAGCCAAACAGACACCTGATTGATGACTAGGGGAAACAACCTGTTGATGAGCACCTCATTTTTAATGTCTATGTAGACTCTCGCTAACAAATTAATGTTGCCTCTGAGGTATCCTTCGATTTTTTGGTTACATTTTGTGTTTGGGAAAATACTTCCAGGTATAATCAATATGTGTATACACCACCCTCTCTATATGAGATATATAGTAATGAGACAGGAAAATATTATGGTGGATTGGTTGTATAAATACACATTTTCCTGGCCTTTCCGTTCATGCAGGAGTTCTTTCACTGTTACGCCCTAAAGATCGACGAATCTAGTGTATGTACAATATATCTTCAGTTTATGGTGGATGCGTCTTTTAGTTTACGTGAAAGTGTGGCTTGACCTCCTAAAACCCTACTGGTCTGCGTGGACACCGTTTACCTCATGCTGTCACGCAGCCACAAAACAATGGCTCAAAATGACAGTGGTGTTACGGTTGACTGGTTTATTCCTCGTTTGAGCCCATCAGGCAGGACAGGGACGGTGAAAAACGTGGTTCCTGGGGAAGTTAATCAGTTTTTACCCGTTCATACTTCTTTCAACTTCCTATGTTCAAACAAAGAAAACATTCTGAAAGCAGAGCGAGCGTCATAAGATATGATATGAAAGAACCAACTTTTGCTGAGAAACTTCGGCAAGCGAAGAGTATAGGTTACTCGATCTATATAGTCTTCCAAAAATAAGCGGAAGCGTTGCATGCACATATGAATGCGACTTTGGAAAAACATCTTTAACAAGCTGGATAGATAATATCATGCTTTTGAGTCAGAACGCTGTTATTTGGTTTGCCTTCAAAGGTGCCTCATATCGATTGAGATGATTGAACATGGCAGAACACAAATTATCTGGATTCCTCCTTCATAGTTGCATCGGCTGTAGCATCACCTTAATTTTCAACTCACCTTGAAGTTTGTATTCAAGCTTATCGACAGAGAGCGAGTGAAGGCTACAAATTGTGTTTTTGCTCATCATTCACTTTCATATTCGAACAGGTCGTCTGTACTTCATGAACTATTCACGTGAGATCGATATTCCGGAGGCGTCATGAGCCACTGAGGCACACTGTCACAGGTAGTACGATTCACTTAGTGATGTTGCATCACTAGATGAATCGATTGGGGTGCAAACATAGTGTTGTAATCTAGGTATGTTTACGATGGGATAACGTGCTTAGATTTGTCTCAGCAGAGATATGAACAGTAGGACATCATAGGAATAATTGATACCTACATCCCTGATGCTATTTCCACTCATCAAAGTTTAGTCATCTCCAATACCTTTAAGTGATGAACGACGCTAAATGTCAAAGCCACCAAGCCATTGCATGCTGAAGTGCGCTTGTTCCAAACTTCAGTTTATATTTCCAAGTTATGTTATCCAATACAGTCTAGCTGCACCTCGCTTTATTAGATTACATAGCCATATGATTCTCGCTGTTTTCGAGAGGAATACCTTTTTATGTATTTTTAATTCCTTTGATTTAATTTTGTTTGCTACAGTCGAACGCAGTCACGTGTACATGAGCATTTTAAGCGTCCTATGACTTAACATGTTACACTGAGTTCAATACACATACATACAGCTTGAAAAACTATCAATCTATTTGGAGAACACACAGACAGATAAATACTGTGTAGTCAACAAGCTCGTCTTCAGGAATTCATCATCAGGCTAAATACATCATATTTATATCACGAATTGAACAGGGGAATCATTACAGGGAGTAAACGGGGAGTGGGTGATTAATGAGGTTAGGCAGTTCAACGTCACGCTGTAACCAAGTGCTCACGTGAACCGTGGGTCTTGACAGGCTAACAGTAAGATTTTGTTTAGGCTTTGGTTCTGCCATGGCCAACCCCACACTCTGTTAGCCTGCCAAGACTCACGGTTCAAGTGGGTACTTGATTGCAGCGTGACGTTGAACTGCCTGACCTCATTAATCACCCACTCCCCGTTTACCCCCTGTAATGATTCCCCTGTTCAATTCGTGATATAAATGTGATGTATTTAGCCTGATGATCAATAACTGAAAACAAGCTTGTTTGCTACACAGTATTTTTCATGACTACACTGGGAATTTTCGTACGACAGATAGATAAGTTTAGAAATTGAGAGTAGATTACTATTCACGGGTTATCAGAATGGTAAAAAGCTTTTGTTGTTTTTGTGTACATAAAACGAATCAGGTTATAGTGGTAGATTTGCTAAATATTTTCTTAAACTAATAACTCTTCCTTACTTTCAAGGTCCGTGAGGATTTTCTGGTATCATCCGATGTTTCGTCGCCTTCAACTTTGATGACGGGGACGGTTTGCACGTGTTCTAAATAACATCACAGAATTTCAAAAAACCAGTTTAGCTTCTTATGGAAGAATTCCAAAGTTCAGATTTTTTTTAGAGGGTTTTATCAGCAAATTATCAAACCGTTATTAGTATCTGGATATTCAAATTTCTGTAACAAAAATTTTTCGACAATCACAATCCCTTGTAAGTCATGTGAAGTGAAGCTATTACACGACAGGGTTAAAGAAGTCGATGGTTTCAAGTGCGTGAAGGATGACTTATAACGATTGTATGGAGTGATTATTTCATGATAGTTAAATTGTCTTTAATCCAAAATGCCAAACACTTTGAGCTTAACCCCATAACAGTGATGTCTGAGCATATTACCCACTATGAATTCAGCAGAGTAATGGCCAGCGCACCAGCCCTATAAACAAAACATGGACTGGAGTTCAACCCTCATTCCAAACTCATGTAAGCTTTACAAGTGAGTGCTGACATGGGAAAAATGAAGTCACATTACTTTCTCCAAAGTGGACCAATGAAAAAATTTGTTTCAACTCCAAGTCTCGACCGAATGTGATTAACCAGTGTCACTCAAAATTTCAGACTACTCTACAATAGGTCTGTAACCACAGTTTTGTTTACCACACACAAACTCATGTTTCACTTCCTGGCCCTAGCTAATTGGGGAAAGCAGTCAAGGAAAATGAAAACATCATGGACGTTCCATCATGTGTTTCAGTTTAAATCAGTATGATCTTGTGAATACAGGGCCAAGTGTAATCAAATTATAACCTTGAAAACTAACACGTGAGTGCCATGGTTGTAGTGCATGGTTCTCACAGTCAGTTAGAAATCATTTGCACGCGTTTTAACAACATACACATCACCGTATTAAAGATATTGTTATGAGGAAGGGGTAAGGTCTGTTGTCCTTCTCGAACGTCCAAATTATCAGATGTGAAGCACTAGAAACATTTACAAAAGAACATTTTAGAGTTCTCGAGTGATGTTGTCCGAAGGGCTTGCGCTAAATTAATGCGAATGAGATTTCATGGGGCTCTCAGAATCTGCTTTAACGAACCAATGTACAAGCAGCTTGATTCTATTCAACAGGTTCTTCCTAAAGGTGGTTGTCAAACGCCCGGTTATTTTTTTACAAGCATTTCAAATCGCTTGACGCCAGACCGGCCATCTCAGCGACCTTGCGGATACAAGATAATATTGGACGAACATTGAACGCGGCATTGAAGTGCACGTACAATTTGTTCTTTCCCACAGTTTGTTTCTTGTACCATCCATGTAGCTCTCTCATTTTGTCCTCTATGGAACGGCTAGTTCATATGAATTGTTTGTGCATATTAGTCCTCCGAATAATTGTTCAGTTAGTCACCATATTTTAAAGCATGACAACTAACGATTCCATGTGGCACTACAACTTGTTTCTCGGTGACGGTCATGCATTTCTGATGTACTTGGGCAATAACGAATCTCAGGCGTAACGTCTCATTTTTAAAGACGTTGCCTGGAAGTTGTACGTGAATGCAAAATCTGCGATCATTTGTGAGTGATGTTCAAGTGATACTAACCAAAATCTTCTATCACTTATCGATAAGCAAAATAACGCTTAACAAGCTCAATGTTTTCGGGGAATTCAATCTAGAGAAAAGTCCTAATCATGTGGGTCATTGACGGACGTTGACAAAACAGTTAATATGTTACCTCCCGAGGTGGTAGAATAATCACAAGCGACTGTGGCTACATGTTTTTATATGATGATTCAGTAATGCCATTTTGGAAGTCAGCAGCGTAGTGGCCAACGTGACTGTCCCCTGAGATGAAAGACCAGTGGCAACAGACTGACAGGTGAACAGGATGAGTGGTGAAACAGTCTCATTCCATTATATCTATTTGTTTGATAACGAACTCTTCATTAGTCTGTGTGTGCTTCCTGAAGGCTCTAAATATAATTGGTAAATCAAATGTAAGAGGTGTTGACTGTTTACTTTCAAGAAGACTGTTTGATTGAGGGAATGGTATATTTGAGGTTCGAAATCACACGAACTACTCTTGGCTATCAGATAACATTTGGAGATTTCACAGCTACCGGTCATGCATTAAAAATAAATCATGGGGCAGTAATTGATGAAGGAATTTCGAGTATGCAAAAGTGATGGAAATAAAAAAAGATTCCAAGTGCTTTGATTAGAAAATGACGATTTCGATTTTTTCGGTTTCAAGTATTAGATTGCTGTAAATGACAATCATCGTTGGATGAATTAGGCACCCAAGAAATCAGCTAGCCGTTAGAAGGTACACTAAATTTTGATGACCTCTGCTATCTTGACACTAGTTCACTTTGGGCGAAACTTATCAAACTAGTTGTGCTGGTTTCTTTCCTGTCGCTCTCCGCACGTATGCATGTTAATGGAGACGACAATTCAAGTATAGTCTTGAACCATACTTCTGTACTCATGATGTGTTTCTTAATTTCTGTAGGTCAGCGCATGAATTCATTTCCCGCTACTCCGACCTGTTTTAAATACACACAGATTTGTAACGAATTTGAACATGCTTCCGGGACAGAAGCCTAGAATCACTAATAAACCTTGATACTAACTGCTCACAAGTTGTTCTTAAATGTAACACCTAACATCAGTTAAAAAATGTCTTCGCTGTTTTGACCTTAGTTATCAGTACAATTCACGTGTCTGAATGGACTCTTAGTGAGGGCTACGAAAAGAAAGTCTACAAAGACCTATCGTTCCAACCCTATATCCTTCAGTTGTATGAACTGTTCATAAACTAGTGCACAAAGTCTTATGCCGTGCGGTTATGTTTAATATCATACTTTACTTCCGACGGTAACATGCATACTATACACATGTAACTTTTCAGCGGATCTGTGTCTGCTGGAAACAAAGCATTCACATTTTTGGGTTCACCAAGGCGTTAAATTAAGTATTCAGTGTCAGCTTGATTTTCGGACCTTTCGTTTGATAATTTTGCTTCATTTTATACAGAGTAACCAAATATAATCTTCTGTTGAAATAATCTAAATGCCATTATTCACAGGGTTGTATTTTCTTGTTTTGTTTTCACGTCGAATTGGACAACGGAAAGCATTTTCAATGGATTTGTATCAAAATTCTGTGGGGATTTTCGCGAACTTGTTTCAGCAATGAGGTTTTTCCAAATTACTTCTCAACTGACATTTTACAAACTGACACATATAGTTAAAAGTGTTACGACCACCCTAATATACCCCTTACTAATAAAACCTAAAACTTGAGATACAATAATTGAGACTGAATGAACAAAGCCACAAGTTTAATATCTAATCTATATTTTTTACTTATATTTTTGTCCGGATTAACTAAAAGCTCTCTTTCGTCTTGATACCGCTGAACAGGTTTTGCCCATAATCAAATATTTCCTGTTTAAACTGCTGGTGTTCAACCCTATGGATGGGGCCGACTTCAATGAGTCAATGTTACTATGAGTTGCACTCACTTTTCAAATTTTGTTTCAAATTTAGTCGAGTTTGGCGCTTCACTTTGATTCAAATCGGATTGTACTGCATTAGTTTTTTGCTGTTAATGGCATCAGTTTTTAATCGTTTCACCTGACTGTTTGCTTTAAAACATGACAGCGCAATTCACTAACTTTTTGCAGTGTTGTCACCAGAGCGTGAACATCAAAAGTTACGTGTAAGGAACATCACCAGTAACGTCAGCGAACATCAGAACATTCTGAGCAGTTACTTCACACAAGTGATTTTGAGATGGTAATAGCGAACTATTGGTAAAATGCGTATTTTCAGAAATGGGTGAAACTAAGTTTAGGAAATTAAAATGCAATAAATACTTCGTAATGGAAAAAAAGGGGAAAGAACTTACGCTTTGTTAGGCTAATATTTATTCCGTTCTGAGGAAGTAAGGTCTTTTCTCTATTTCGGTTTACTAGTAGGGCCCCATCGGAGATATACCCGTCTGACTGAACCTGAAAGGAGGGTGTTTGTCCGCTGCCAGACCTTTTATGATTTCTCTGTAATTTCAAGAAGTATCAGTTGGTATAACATGTTGAACAATTCATTTTAGTTGTTAATATATTGCATTTGCAGCAATACAAACCAGAAAACGGGATACATAAGAGTGCATACAACACGCAATAACGATAAATGACAAATACTACCGACAGAATCGTTGAGACAAACAATTACTGATAAGATAAACAATAACAACTGGGTGAGTTATATTTCCATTGCTATAGACATATAGGACAGAGTTACGTTGGTTAAGAATAAGATTTTGGCCTGGGTATACGTGGTCATGTCACAGTTAAATTCTAAGAATGAGTAACGAATGATAAGTAGAATGCATTTATGTAGCATTGCCTTCAAAGACTGATGAATAATAGAGCTACCATCGGTGCCTTATAAGGTAAGTACGATACAAAAACAAACATCAAATGAGCATGCTGTTAGATAAAATTAGTTCTTGGTGTGTTACGTTCAGTGGCAGTTTTTCACTGTCAATCACATTACTCGGTGTTTGTTGCCGTGTCACTTCAAGGTTGATTACAGCTACGCTGACGGTCACGTGGGTCTGAAAGCATCAGTTATTGTGACAAATTTGAGTAACAATTGCGGATTGGTCAGCGTTGTCTAAACGCAGTGATATCGATGAGGCGTGTTTCTAAAATCGTACAGCAGATAGAACAAGCTGCAAGTTCATCATTGTCATTTGTTGTCTTTTTCATTTCTTACCTAAAGACTTTAGCTCATGACTAACATTTTGAATCTGCCACTATCGTTTTACTGCCAATCGATGATAATGCCTTGGAAAGTCAGTATACAATACAAAACAAATATGATGAGAATGTACACTCCATTCCTTGTAAGTTTATGAATTAGCGCCTGCTGGCTATACGAATCCATAAACAAACAAAACATGTTTCGCACGATGAAAGTGACAGGTGAATAGGCATTTTTGGGCATGGGCTGACAACGGTAAGAGTGAGCAAACAGCAACGGTGACGAACGAATATGACCCCTGGTTTAAACAGAACAGTCACCGGTTGAAACTGATGGCTACGGGCAAGAAACGGATTAACACTCTAAGAAAAGACTGAATATTGACTACAAATTTTTTTTTAAACTTTTGGCATTCCTTTCACGAGTGTCAATAATAAACTTACTCCTTATGCAAAAGTAAGTATAGTATCAGTGAATCAGGAATGAACCGTAAACTCTGGACAAAAGGTATATCATGAAAGAGAGTGCACTTTATTAACGTATGTGTGATAGCCTGCGAGTAGTCGTGACAAATGATGCAAGTTTGAAACACTTGTTCCCACCGATGAATCTAACAGTAGTATGTGAGCTGTCTTACGCAATGACATTTCGTTCGCATTTCATCGAAATTACCACGCACATTATATTTTGTGGACAACCGGTAAAGCAAAAGCAATATAGTCATGTTTAAGAGTAACCGATGAAATGCGAACTAAATGTCACAACGTGAGACATCTCAGCTACTACTGGTTGCATTTTTCAAACTGATGCGAATTGTTGTCGAGGCAACAGAGAACAGGATTACAAAATTTGATGGCACGAGTTTTAACTAGAGTAAACATTTGTAACTGCGTGCACTTGTAATGGTTCAATCATTCGGTCGATCATTCTGATGAGATGTTAATAGTTAGGTTAAAGGGATTGCCACTGTTCTATTTAGGAACATTTTAGAACGCACGGACGAAGAGTCACAGTTTGCTGTGAGAGGATTCATTGTAAAAAAAAATACCATCTACTCTTTCCTAAGAGAATGGACGGTAAAGTTCGTTTTCGTTTGAGGGCAGTAGGTCGTGGCACAGTCAAGTCGGTACCTACAGAACAACGCGCCTAGCAAAAACAGTTGGATGGATAACATCAATAAGTTTTCCTGTTGTTAAAGAAACATGTGCAGTGGTAAAAACAAAAGTGCTCATAAAGCAAGGGCCATTGATTGAATAGTAAGTTTGCTCAACAGTTTGCTAAAGATAGTCAGCTAATCTGAGGGTTTGCTTTCTCCACCAAAATCACCTATCGATCACAAGTTATTATCACGCGGTAGCTTTGCTGTTTACCATTCGGATGAAGTCACCTGAAAGTCACGAGCGTTGACAGCATGCACCATTCTATTAACGTAGTTTTATACGTTGTTCTTTATATGCTGTGGATTTATCCGTAAATGCTACTCACAGTCCGAATAGATCTACACAGGTTCCATTTTGTTTAATATCTGATGTTTACGTTTGCACGCTGGTCAGACACGTACGATTGGCGAAGGTATGCTAATCAAATTACTGGTGTAATTGGTCTAGTTATTTTAATGGGAAATTCGGCTTTCCATCAGAGGACTTTAGTGTCACACACATGAGCAGTAGCTTGCGGACAAGCCTAGTTTAAACCCAGCTGTGAACACACCTGCTGCAGACGCAATTTGATCAAAGTTTACTTCACACCTGTGAAAAATGCCACATGCTATACGTGAGCTTTATAAAGACGAAGCTCGATTTCGCTAGTTCGTTCACCGTGTAAGCAGAGATCAGTCGACGTTTGCGTTTTTGCGAGTGAACGTCCAAAAAGGCTTATTACATTCAGTCTCTAATGGCTGCATGCTGAACGTCACTTAACCACATTCATGAAAGCGTTGCAATGCTGAACGGTGACACTCAACGCGATACCGGTAACAAGATAAAAGAGACATTATGTGTCGGTAACGAAGACAAGAATAGTTTGATATCTTACTCAATCTGGCTGAATCATGAACTGTTAAATACACATGAGAACTGGAAGAAACTTACATCCGTTGACAAGGCTGGATATTAGTTACATATGTAGCCCCTGGTATACCATCTTATCGGTCAACGACATGTGTGATAATGTACCTTTAATTGATTCAGGTGTGACAATTGCCAGCTAGAATGAAGGATGAATGTTGATCTCACGCTGGCTTCAAATCAATACACATAAATTATTTTATGAGCTGTACATTGCGTGCGTAGCCCTCTGATGCGGACATTGAAGAATTCTGTGACCGAGTAAACATTTTACTTCTTTTTCACCGAAAACTTCCAGGTGAACACTTTTCACGTGATATGTTGAGTCAAGAACTCGGTTTAATTTAACAAGTACTGGTATCGTAGCACATCTTAGGAAATGTAGTCTACGTATGTCAAACTCACTGACGTTAGTTTAAGATAATTGTCAGTCCTTGTCTGGTAAAGATGAAGATAGCAAAATTATTTTGCCCAATAATGAAAAATTTGAACCTTGTGTCATGACCGGCGATTTTGTACATCTTGTATAATACACTCCGTTATCATTTATTTGAACGAAAATATCTTACTCCGTGAAAATGGAGTGAGAGAGGTGTCTGGATGGAAGTCCGGAATGCAAACACCAGAAAACCTAATAAAATAATGGGCATCAAACGTCTTCAGCCAACAGGCCAATATGGGATTCTCACTTCTGCTACGCTAGTTGAGTAGAAACCGATAGGTCTACAGTTACAAAAACAAGAATTTCAAACCATCCTGACTCCTACTAACATAATAAAACACTTGGCCGCTCTCGACTATAAACTATAGTCAGACGAGGACTGCATTCAGGTTTTCCTAAGGGTTTCCCACACGACGGAAATGTTGCACGTCGAAACATTTAAGATGACGCTCAACGGTATTGCATGAATTCACAATTTTCATACCGGTACTTGATGGCTCGAAAGTTTCTTAGATATTCCGGTGCACTGAACTGTCCCTTCACTCTCTTCCGGAGCTGTTCTTTGACAGGCCTGTAGTAGAAAATTACGTGTGAGTTAACATCAGAAGGAAAGCTGTTATGCGAATTTTTAGTGTTAAAAGTTGACTTTCGTGACTTTCAAAAGAAAAAAATAGGTAGCAGTCAACAGATCCTTTGAGACACCACGCCAAATACAAGTGGAATTCTTTCCATGAATCAAGGATTGACATTCTTGCAACGTTTGGAGGATATCAGCTGTGACCTGAATTTGAAAACTTGCACGATCTCGACCAAGATGAAACCTTAAGCAGTAGACAGTCAAAAACGTGTTCGATAAGGCAATACACCAAAGTATTCACCTAACGTACGCCAAAGCTACAACAAATGGTGTGTCAGAATGTGGGCACATTTACTTAGGAATTTTTTTTACAATGATATGGGGTTGATGAAATCTATGTTACTACACATGTGGCATTAGTATACGAGCCCTGGGGATGTGCACGCTGCTAGGGTTTTTGACTTGGAACTACAATCATGCAATAGGAATTCAGTAGAAAGGACAGCTTCACCTATAGACAAGTCAGAAGTATACTGAATGGATAGCCAACAATGAGTCAAACAACCAACAGACAGTGTGCGAGCGAATAAAATTCTACTAATATACCAAAACAGTCGGAGTATGAGTGCTACATTACAACAGTGATGCATTAAAACACACTGAGTACACTGAAATGTTTTCGTGTAACACTCATCAAAATGCTCAAACAATCACAAGCTCCCAAGAGAGTGGATGAACTTATAAAAGTCATCCTTTGGTACTCTAGCTCATTCTAATGCTTTTTTAGCTCACAACAATAGTTTTAGTTTGTGGTAAATGTGGCATGAAAGTTCAGATAATTTTGGATGATAATTATGGAACAAAAATACAAATGCGCTGCGCTCGCTTTGCGTCGTGATTTGATTGACTTAGTCACGTGGTCCAACGCGTTGGTATGTTCTTACAGAATGTGAACACATCAGTGTTAGTATGTTGTCAGGTTTCGTGAATCTGTTCTGTTCTGCAGAGTGTTGACAACAGCTGAATAGATTTCGGACCGGAGGTTTAGCTTAGTGAGCATCTGCTTAAGACGCTGACAGCTGACCAAAAGCAATCAAATAATACCAAATTACGATGGGAAAAATAACAGAGATTCTAAGTACAAGACTATACGCAAGAGTAATGCATCAATAGTAGCCATCTTATCCAAAAAGGCTTGTTGTTTGATGTTTTAAGTCTTAGTTGAGAACCGAGCGTTTCAATCAGTTGTATGTTGGGCTAATATAAGGTCATTTTGTTAAAACGTTCCAGTTCAACAGAAAACCGTCTACTAATAGCAACGTATTAGCAGTCTGTACTGATGCTTCACTTCTAACGAGTATAACTTCCGTCTCACATATGTGTTGGCAGCTGTCCCATTCTCATAGGCTTTTGAGTGGATTCCTTTCAGCAACAGGCATTCGACTCGAGTTTTGCTCCCATCAGAGCTTGTTAGTAAACACAATGCCGCTCAGCAAGTTATTGATTTCTGTGGTTTCAACCTGGAGAGAAGTCATAGTTGTGGGGTCATCGATTGGAATTAACAGACATAACTGTGCCTCCTATCGAGACGATTGAGCAATTGATCATTACTCACAACCGAAAGTGGTTGTGTTCACATATGATAATTCGGTCGTGCTCAGCGTTAGATGAATGGCGCAGCGCAGTGGTGAACACGGTTACTTCCTGAAACCGTGGACGGAGTTCTAACCTCAACCGTAGCAAGGATATGCCCTACTGACGAGCTCAAATGAGAACGAAACTCGAGTCTACTGTTTCTGCTGTTCGAAGGGAGCCGACTGGAAGGTCGATGGGAATGCGACAGCCGGACCAGTTGAATGATGTTCAATCTATATGAAAACCAAAATCCCCTGCTACTCATTAGATTGCAAATTTCACACCTCAGATATTACTTTGAACGGTTTGATAGTATTGTGAGGAACATTCACTGAAGAGACTTCTTGCGGGATGTTTCGTGAAGGACCCAATCAGATAAAAGCCTCCAGTCTTACGTTTGCTTGGTCTGTACTACTCAAATAGTAGTTTCAGCTCAGACGTGAGTAAGCGAAATTTGCCTCATTCACCTCACTACAAGTAGGGGTTTTACTGGTTCTACTAATGTTCAGAGAAGCGAATACATCTATAAATTAACTGAAGCACTGTAAACTCTTATGGGAAGGTTGATTTCGGTTTTCCGTCCAAATAATGTGAATAGCGTCATACGAAAACCTTAGCATCCATAAAAACTGTATCCTTGTCTCAGAGAGACACCGTTTAATAAATTATCCCTGGTGCACCACGCGGGATATTCACATAATCCTCCAAAGCTCCTAGTAAACGTAGCAGTATCTTATTTCAAAGTGACATACTAAACCAATGTACAGCTTATACATAGACGCCTACTTAGTTTTTAGTATGATTCAACTTGGTCGAAACGCTGTGGAAATCACCGTTGATGCACGGTAAAGTGAATGCTGCGGATTAATAACTTTGTGTTCAAAAGAAGTGCCGGGGCACAAGGACTGACTAGAAGAGCCGTTGATTGTGGGTTGGGGACACAATGCTCACTGTGGATTGCTGTTGTACCAAACTGCTTTTCCAACAAGCGGTTTTCTCTGGCAGTTAGACTTCGACTTGACAGACGATCCTATTAAATGTAACGAGCGAAGCACTCAGGGCCTTTATGGTGTGAAACAACGTCAATACCAGACCACTTCGTGAGTTTCTTCATATGCTATTGGTCCTGCTGAATACTGTCGACAACTTCATATTCCTTTTGCATGCGGAGTATGAAGCTGACTGTATTAACCTACGCCTTTTGTAACTTGAGCAAGTGACCGCGCGGTGAAGAAGAGCAGCGGCCTCTGTACGATCACCCCATATGGTGTGGCCCACTGACAAAGAGAACGGCGATCATAAAGAGTGAGTATATGTACATTTGCTCGGAACAGCTCGCGCTAGAAAAAACAAACTTAAGTTAGACATAAGAGTTTACCAAATATCACAAGCAATACTGTCAGGAAGCTGGCGCTTACAATAACTAAGGTAGCAGTGAGAAATCCGTAGTCTTGAAATAGAACGTTTTATCTTCATGCATGGAAGGGCACTGTGTTTTAATCAACCCGGTCGTTCAAATTATTTGACATGGTCAGCGTACCATTACGTAGTTCCTACCAAAAAAATTCGTGTGTATGCAACTGTAATCTCTAAGCACACTGTGTGGGTGATAACGAACAGTCATGTGCAATTGTGGGGAAGTGGAAAGATAAAGGTCGTATAGATATACGAAAACGCGATTTTTCCATGTACCTTTAAATACATTTTGATAAGCCAGTAGATCTCCATTAAGCTCAATCATCACAATGGGCTTTGAGTACAAATGTTCCATTATATTGGAACATAAAATTTCAGGACTCACATAATGCTAGTTGAGTATGGAGTAGCAGTTAAGCATCAGTGTGAACCACTGATGTATTGCTGTCTATGATGATGATGATGACGATGGTGGTGGAAGGAACCGGACAAACCTAGAACAACTTATGCATGAATGTACTCTTTAAGTTGTAAAATGTACTAACATGTGTTAATCAAACACACTAAGATGTGTCTGTTATGAAGACACCTTGTTGATTGGTCCATAGTGTTTACAGATCGAAGAGAGAGTGCTATGTGATGCCAAATAAATGGGAGCCGTTAATAGCACAAAACAAATGTTACAGGATGTATCGTGGATACCATACGTGTTTATTACGCTGGCCCACCTTGAATGAGGGCAGCATTCCTTTCTACATCGAGAATATCTGATTATCGCTGAGTCAGTGACATTCGTGCAGAAAGTATATCACAGGTGGCGAAACTAGTAATGTATTTCATACTGGTTACCTAAGTGGCTTATCATTTTTATTTATAAATAATTAAACTTATTTGCAACCGAAAGATATAAGTAGCTTCCTGGTGAACAGTTTAATGGAGTCCTGACGACGAACGACCAAAAGTGCGAAAATTCCGAAATTTGTAATGATTAGAAATGTCACAGTACCGCGTACCCTCTTGTGGCATATGACCTACCAGTTTACTTACACCTAAACTCTAGAGACTCGTTGACTTCACACTATGAAACAGTCTGCTGTCAGTTCTGCCGACGTAAATGGTCCAACAGTTATATATATCTAAAATATCTAAAAGGGCACGCACTGAGTAGTGAACGATGTACTGTGACGTTTCCAATCCACACTGGGATCCGTTATCAAACATATATATATATATATACATATATATACAAATATAGAAATCACGAAAGTTTTATGCGAAGAATGACAAGGTGGCTGCACAACGCACTCACGCGCCCTAACCCAGAAATAAAACAAAGCCAGAATCCCGATTTCACTCTCCCATCAGCGTTCCTGATGAACAGGTTATCGTTTAGATCTGGTGCTGACTTGTGCTCAGAGAGGCTACGTTGATCACTGCCGTTAAATTCTGCAAACGTGACCAATGTTTGCACAGGTTAATTGCTGTGTTAGTGTTTATTAATCAAGTTTGTCAGCCGTGCTAGCTCGTCAGTCATTCGAGAGTCGACTCTAATCAAAGAGAGGTGTATTTCAGGATGCATAACAACCTCAGTGTTGCTTATAGACAAAGATGACGGTTTTCGCGCATAATGATTCGGTCGTGTTTGAAGTGAGGTTAGTGGTGAAGTGAACATCTCGATCGTGTCAGTGCCTGGCCGGAACTCAAACTCCAACAGTAGCAAGGATATTTACTACTAATACATTACTTACTAATAATACACTTAAGGTAGTTGGTTCAAGTTTGTATGAAGTGCTAAAACAAAGTATTAGAAGAAATTATGGTCTATGTTCTTTAGGCTACAAAATAGAGTTCTGTGAACATTTATTTACATCAGACTAGACCAACATGATAGAGAAATACCTTTTTCGTTCTGTCTACACGTTCATTCAGTAAGTTGCCTCCAAACTACAATCGCGTCAAAAGAACATTTCTCTCCAGTGACATGATGCCCTCCTTCTTATAGAGTCTCAAATATTCGAATCTAATCATTTGAAACACGACAATACTAGTAAATTTTACTTCGTTTTGTCCCTCCTTTCTACTGTAGATGGAGGGTGTGATGGACTCGTAATACGACGCTGGTTCGATTAGTCTCGGTATGCAAGCAAAACCAGGTTAGCTACCTATGATTACAATCTATTCACATGTAACTGTCTCCTTTGAAATACGACCTGAAGTACAAATCGAAAGTCATCGATCATGGAAGCTGAAGGGTTAAAATGCTTAGAATAAGTTGCCTTTGTGTACTTCACGGAACCAGTTTTGTCCAGTTGGAATATATTTATGTTGGCCGTGGTGGTGAATGATCCCTAGAGAACAGCGATCAATCATTGCTGTTGACTAAGGTAAATCGATCATTTAGCGAGCAGGTTTAAGGCATGTTTGTTTGTTTGAAGTAATGTTTATTGATATGTAGCTCTCTCTAATAATGAACGTTTTCCACGGGAAGGAAGCATGTTTTTCATTGGCATTTGTGTTTACGACGCGACTGCAAAACAGCGAGTAGGAAAGCGATACTTTTCCAGGACCGATAAAATATGCAAGAACAGATGACTGAAGCTGAGGTCTCACTAGAACTTTCATTTATATGCTAAAATGCCGTAAACCCTCCATAAATAATTACATGATTAGGTAACAAATTTTAACTTCCTGTGACTTATATCCAGTCATCACATAACTTTGAAGGAACACATGTGAAGATACTCGGTAATGAAACCTACATTGTGTTCGACCCTAAAGCTAATGATTGTCAGCGAACATCGTGTGGTTGCACGCTAATTGAGTTAGGCAGATCTTCCAGTCCCACACAGCAACCAGGTGAAGGTGACTGGACCTAAGAAGATCATGTGTTACAGAACCGCAGTGTAATTACCGTTTGACTTGAGTTCGAACTAAAATAAAAATGAGAGTACGAAAGAAGCGATTGCAATTTAGGAAAAGCTAATCAAAGTTTAGATGATGTAAACATGGTTCACATGAACTTTTATTTTCTGTTTCTTCAACCGAAAAGATTCCAGTTCACACTGAATCGGTCACTTGAGTACCTAGGTCTAAATCGGCAGATTTCAAAGCAAAACCGCTGATATCTGCACTCAATTTAGCAAAGTTCATAGATGAAGAACATTGGTCATAAGTCTATTCAGTTCTTTGAAGGGTGTCTGTTTAGAAGGGTTCAGAGAACAAAACGGTTGCTGAATGAATCTTTTTCCGGATGTTGCTCAAACGTTAGACCGCAACACTATTCAGAAACGGTCTTATGTACTTTAGTGACCTTCTCTTGATCAACGATTAGTTAAAATGGTTTTGTCTCAACAGTTTCTTCTTCACTGGGAGTAGGTCTATTTCACTCATGGTTCTTATAAATATTTTGGGCACCCCTTTCTGAACCTATCATGTCTCACGAAAGTGTTTCTTGAACGAGTTTATTTTTCCTAGGAGGGCTTTCCCTCAAGGGGCCCTATATCGCTAAACTTGTCCTTGTTCGGGTATTGTGAACCGCATAGTTAGAACTTCCAGGATTCTATCCCATGTACACTGATAGTAATTTTACGGGTCAAGTTTACAGCTTTCAAACAAAAGTTTTATTAACAGGCTGCTAGCTGAGATACTTTAGCAAAGCTTTTACTTGAAGTATACCTGCATAGCATAGGTTTTCACACAAAATCTGATGGTTCACAAATAGTAGGCAAAACGTGAGCAACTGGGGTGCCGGTTGTTGAAATGGTACTGAAGTGTGACTTAATTGGATTAACTTTTGGAAGACGTAACATACGGACCCCTCAGCATAGCGATTGTGTATACGTAATCTTATTCATCGAGCAAGTTTAAACTTGTTAGCCAACTCCTTGTATCACAATTCTCTTTTATTGGTCAAACTATATAGGCGATAAACTATGAGAAAACACAATGCACTGAGTTGCTTTTGGAAAGCATTTATACTCGGACGTAATTATCTGTTGGTGTACTTTCCGAGAAGGGAATCGCGGTGGAAACAATGCAACACCTGTGTTCAGTTCAGGATAACTTAATCACATCTTCAGTATAAGTATAAAAATATCTAAGGTTCTTTATTGTTTCTGGATGGTAGACTTCTTGACTTACCTAGAGGATGCTTAGATAAGTTACGGCGCTTACGACTACTTGGGTTCAGAAGCATAAATGTTGTCCTTACTCAATTAAACTGCCAGGCAGGAAAGAAATGCGACGCTGATATCTTTCCTGTCTTCTAGGTTATTCACTCTCAATATATTTATTCACTAAGGATTGTTTTGTATCGCTGACGCATCAATACTATCAGATTGTTACTAAATATCATGAACCTAAAATGATTCAGAATAACGTGATGAGTATAGTTCACTTTGCGGGTAGCTTCATGTCCAACAAACGCTGGATTTTAACTTACTGTAGGTTTAAACAGTGAGGAAATCCAGCACATCAAAGTTAAGTGTATGAGTTTGTTAATACTTACTGCCTTCTATATAACACTTAATATTTGGCTCAATGAGGAGAACGCTCTGGCAGGGCTCGCCCTTTTAGACTTAGTTGCAAACACTGACTCACAGATTATCCTAATAGTGATAATTCTTCTACCACACAATTCGGAGGCGCTTCACACAAACGTCTCCATCGAGCTAGATTAAGCGTTCTGTTCAATCCAGTGATATACCCACAGAATTATACTACTATGGTCCACAGATATTAGGCTATTCAACTGCCTTTCGTGAGGCTGTACCAAGAACTACGTGTTTGTATTATCTAGATCTTACCGTCTGAATAATATAGGGGTTTGCATCGTTACAGTCACCCAAATAACTGATAACGTGATGCTAGAAAAGGTCTGGATGAAATACAAAAATAACTGTTGATGTGTTGTGTATTTTTGTGGTTATAACAGCAACTATACCGGTTCACTTAAATAGGGACTCCGGCTAACTTTCCACATGTAATCCATGAACTGCGTAGTGCGTAATAACAAACCATCCACGTCACATGTCAGAATGGAGTAAGACTGAACAGACAATGCAAAGTGAGGGAAAATGTATTTAACAAAGGGTCCACCGGATTACACAGTTAATCACCAGCCACACATAAAGTGCACCATAAATGCGCAAGCTGTGCAAGAGGAAGGCTCACTAAGAGAACTCACACTAAACAAAACTACGCCACACTCACATAGGTTCCACATATGGGGCAAACAAATTTACGCAAGTTAGGCGTAAACCGGTGGACGATGGACTAGAATTTATAAAGCGTATCACGAATTCGAATAAGCTATTAGGTTTGAATAACAGCACAGCTTAACATGATTAACAACTGCACACTCAAAGTAAACTTGGATATATGCTGACATTAAGAAGAATATTATACATTACATCAACCAGACTTGTGCGACTATCTGATGATGAACACACAAGCGTACTATCCAGACTAGGGTTTGCTGGACGAGTCATCTGAGACCTACACTGCGGATTAGCTCAGCATCTCGATAGCGCAACATACCGTTGAGTTACAATCCAATCGAGATGACACAACGACGAGACAAACACTGCCACTATCGTGAAGATGGTTCCTAAGAATGTATACTGAAAGCCGAAGTAATTACTTGCATATCACAGGATAGGTAGTCGTACTGGTACATAGTCTCTTGGGGAGCCTTCTCTAACAGGAATAGGGCGATTGCTCAATACAAAACAATGAATTGTCAACGTTGATAGGAATTAAACAGCTACGATGCATTTTAGCAGGGTTGCTATTATTGTTCCGTTATGGTAAAAAGTAAAGTTCTTTCAAGCCAGTAGCATAACTTCCATTTTTGAAGAATGTGAAATGTATAGATTTAAACTATGAAGATTTTACATCGCCGGAATTATGAACCGTTGAAAATTTGGTCGTCGAGAGTTTAAAACGATTTTCCCTTGATTCAATAATGCTATGTATAACTTGCCATGTAATGTCCCGAGAATCAACAGAGGTACCGTTCCATTTCTACTCTACAGTTCGAATGTAAAGGAGCACTGTACCTAATTTTGATCCAGAAGGATGAAAAGTTTGTGCTAGCGAGGATTCGGTTTAAACGAGCGATCAGAACCGTAAAATGAAGGTAATCTATATCAACCAGTAACAGTTCTACGTGCCGCTTTTTATTACTTTCTTCCTGAAGCGCTTATTGGACAATTTGTAATATTATCATCTATATTTCGTTATAAAGGCTACATTTCTGCAACAATATGTAAGAACATAGAACACATCTGGAACTGTAGATTTGTACAAATATTCAAACATGAACAAAAATAAAGAAAACATCTATTCAACTTGCGTGCTTTTTATCAATGGTTGGAGAACTCAAGTGTCAATTTTCTACTGTTATTTATCGAGAAAAACTATCAGCTTATTTTTGTTTAAAGAATACACTCGTAACAATAAAAGGCACACTATGACACAAATTCAACATGAAGTCCTCTGGAAGACTTTCGAACAGCTTTTTTACGAGGAACTCTGTTAGTATAAGCTGAAACCAGATTAGTGGTTTTGCGCTTTACCTATTTCCGTGAACACTTCGGGAATTTTCGGCAGCTGTAATGGTCAAACGTCAACGTTTACACTGATCCCTATTGGCCCCCCCCACAAGCAAGTATTCTTTCGTCACTTCTTTTGCGCTTTTGACACGCTTTATTCAGCTCGCAAATTTGTGGTAAAATACGCAGATAAAACTGCCTTACAATTTTTACGGAATCACACCAATGTGATATTGGGTCACTAGATGATTTATACGAAATTCTTCACTGTTTCTTAGTCCTGATTGCTGTCACGATGTACACCTCCTTCTGTTTCAGAGTCGCCGGTTTATTGATTTCATTGATGGTTCTTACAACTCTCTCATAACAAGTACACAACTCACCCCGTTGTAATTATGTGGGTTACTTAAGCATCTTTCTTACGTCTTTTATAAAATTGTCTAAATATATAATTTCTTTGTTTATTTAAGTCAAACGTTAAGCATAGTTTGAAGGGAAGGTTTAATACTTGCAGACTATTCAGGAGTGAGCTATAAATGTTGTGAACGGTTGTATCCCTTTGCAATGAACTAATGTTGAAATGCTCATTGAAGGGAAACACAGTGATGCTTCTCACTCAAGCGATACATTCATCTGCAATTTCCCAAACGTGTGTGACCCATACACAATTGTGGGTGCACAGAAATTTATCAAATTAGTTTTGAATCTACAAAACGCTGATTTATTGTATTTATTAAGGAAGTATTTGCAGAAATTCCCCATAAAAGCCGATCACAAGATTTGAAGAAACAGGTTTGGGTAGCTTGTCACTGAACCGTTCAAGTGGTACATAAGAAAACGTATGCACTTATTAAGCGCTAAGTAATCTTTGAAACACTCTTTAAAAACTAGTACAGAGTCTGCCTGCAATTCCCAGTTACGGTGTCAATAAAGCATACGTTATGAGTCAGTCAGCGGTTCTCTGTATTTGTTTCTTCTATGCGAGTTACCCCTTAAAGACATCTAACTAATAAACTAACTCGTTTCAGTGTGCGAAATGCATAGCCAGTCTAGTTTCTTGTTTACTCAGCCGTAATAAAAAGTTTGGTTTGTAATAAGATCAGTGCCAAACAAATAATCTCGGTACAGACGAGTATATCATACAGACACCACATGCACGAAATCGTAGACTGCTTACCAAGCACGAGTGATTCTTATCTTTTGGCAAATGCTGGTGTTGCTGAAATAAAAACGGTAAAACATAGTTACCAATTCTGCGAGAACTCTTAAGATTCTTATGATTATGCTGAAATATTGTTGCAGAAGCAATAAAATTATAAATAATTACAACAGCAGGAGTTGACTTGTTTCCTAGTAGTCTGTTCACATGCTAACAAGATACAGAAACCCACGTGGCAAAGAGTTTGAGTATTGCCTGCAAGTTTGCAGCTATGGTTAAAACATTCCTGAACCCATTTAAAAAATTGTGAAACCTTTCACCTTGAAATTTTCCCCACCATATTTGCTTCGTTAACCCAACAACATCTGGAAACAAACACGTAGGCTAATTACAGCTATCTTTAAAAAGATTCAGCCATCGTGGAAATTATTCATAGACGGGTTGCCAGAAGTACTGTGGGGCTCAGGAAAATCCCCTACCTACAGAGACCAGCAGGATTAGGTCAGTTACAGACACCTTAAAGGAGACTTAATTTTTACCTACAAAATAGTTCACAGAGCGTGCCGTTCAACAGAACACCTGCTCCCATTAAACGAGGATGGAGGTCTAAGTGGTCACTAGGTGAAATTGAGTTATGAAATAGGCAAATCACTTTGCAGGCAGAAATGAGAACGCAATGCCTAACACTGTAGGCACCACTGAATTGTGTGAGAGTTCTAAAATGGCATTCAGCCGACACACAGGTGAAAGACAACTTACACTGCGAGTTTCCCAAGCATCACTCTAGCTCAGTCACATATGTTATTAGATGCGTATATCTAACGGACAGTTAATTCCGTGTATTTTTTCGATATTGACGTGGTTACACACCACCAGCGTCATTGAAGTTTTCTTTTGCAAAACTTCCATTCGTACCTTTCTTGCATCCACTAATCGTTCAGTACTGTTTTCTGCGACCAACACAGAGACAAAAGCAAACGAAGAAAGACAATTCTTCCTTCTCTAACAAGTCACAAAACTAGCATGACGAGCAATTTCTTCGGGCTGTGGCTTACGATGACTTATCAAAAATTTAGCAAACCTTTGTTTTCCATAAAATCTCATCAGGCTGTTATAGTCACAAAAGAAAATAAAACTAAAAACGGTCACATGCCAAACTTAGTATTAGTTGAGATTCACACTATCTCACTTTTGTGTTTGTGAACGTTAATTGGTTGGTAACTGCTAACATTCAATGCAGCCAGACTGATTATTTCCCTCACCAGTCCACCTCTGATCACTTCAAATCTGAAGGATAAAGTGCCGTTCCACAAAGCGTTCGTTTGCGATTGTTCAAAAAACTACGTGGGTAGTACGACTCGGCATTCGTCTAGAAGAATCAGAGAACATCCAACATAGATCGGAACAGGCGAAGGGAAATCAATCACGAGTGCTACTGTAGCTGACCTGGCTGACAGCGATCACCAGGTCAACATAGAGCGATCGTTCACCGTTATCCACAAGGTTTCACCGAATCGGTCAAAACGTGTTCGCCAGCGAAACATAGCCTCTACCGAGGCCATTACCATTCAATTACGCAATCCGATCCTGTATGGGTAGAAAAACTCCGTTCAATAGCTTCAACTATATTGACCGTTAGGTGACTCACCTGATCGATACGTACGCAGTTACCACCCAGTTGAGGTTGACAAGTCCAACAGTGACAGTGTGAATCTCGACCGGTACCGAACTTCGCATGTGATCGTTTTAACTTTATTTCTCTCTATGACTGTAAAGGCCTGATGAGATTTTATGGAAATCATGTTTGTTACAATTCGTGTTCTGTGACTTATCATTTTACAGTTCAGACTATGCGCTGACCTCGTATTTAACCTCAGTCTCACGAAAAAGTTGATAGCATAGTTTTTCATTTGAGAATGCACTATACACCAGGTTCCGTTTAAATGCTTTGAGGTTATCAGGCGATACTGTTCATAAGAATTCAAAATAACTCCAAAAGAAAGCTTACAGTTTTATAACTAAGAAAATGCAGCGACTACATTTATCATGAATGTCTTGGAGCAGACGTCAACAGGTCCAGGTCGTCACAGAAGACCTGAGGCATTGGATATTATCATCATTTCTATCTTTATCGATTTCAAGTAAAGCAGCGAAACGTTCACAAAATGTGAACTAACAAAAACTGCATTTATTCCTGAATTCGGTTTGTTTTTCAACCACTTTCGGAGTGAATGCATTCTAGTCGAAGATACATGAATCAAATTTGAATTCATACTTAACAGAACGTTTGTTTATTTCGTTGTAGACCTTCACACTTATTTCGGGAATATTGACCTTAATTTTTGATCAACAGCCTAGTGGCCAAAACACATTCAAATACTTACGCTGCAAGACATGTTTAATTTCCTTCTGGCTCGCGATTTTCGGCGCACGCATTTTCTGGATGACTAAAATATGAGGGAAGTAAACGGATTTAATGACGATACGTTGGAATGAACAACCGGTGACATTGCGTTCGGGCCTTAACCTAACTTACTGTATGCACAAAATAACACAGTGGTCCGATTAGTTCAATGGTTTGGGTCACGTTGAAACATAATCAGCACACAATTTCATAAATTTTCAAAATGCGAATTGTATTACACGGAAAACAAGGACTATTTTTGAAATGGTTTCGAGCGACGTCGATTTTTTGTTTTCAATCAAACATGACTATTCGAAAAATGTGAAGGGTTTATTTCTACAATCAAACCTTGTTATCCTTCTATTCCAGCTAAATGGGGGTAGCGGATTAACTGGCTGTGATCGAGAAATAAACATTGAATTGAAAAAACTCAATGGTTATCGTCTCCCTTCCAAGTGCTTATCTTAAATTGCACAACTGTCAAGACAGCATACCGAACTATGATATGTTATACACAGAGCATGTATTTATGGATGCGTATTATCAGCACTTTCCCTTGCAAGATTAGGTCTAAAACAGCAGTGTGTACAACTCGATCACGTTCAGTCTAAAGCCACTGCCGTTGCTGATGATAGCCTTCTTGGTAAAAGTTTGCGCAAGTTTTCTAGCGTTGTTTTTCTTCTCCCGTCCTTTATGTAGTATGTTCACTCCAGTGGGGATAAGACTGCGAATTCTGTTGTCCATGGACACCCTAATCGTTTGAGAGTTAGTGTTAGCTCCATCCACCACCGACCTTCTTCAACAATACCGGTTTAACAGAAAATGTTTATTTTTTTTCACCCTGTCATCAGACAAGGTGTTAGGTGACTGGAAGATGTGCCTTAGAGCAACCACGTTTTTTACCAACTGGATACAATCTTTGGTTAGTACCCGGCTAATCAATAGAGCATCACAAGTGAGCTACCTACATCAACACGTAAACACTGAGGTGCTGAACCACAAATGAGCTTACACGAATGTTCGTTGTCTAATGTTGGTTGCATAGGTGCATGAAAGACCGAAATTGTCGACGTCTCATAAGAGCACACAATCAGCATCCCTTAATAGAAACACTTGCTACACTCATTAGTTTGCGGGTCAGCTTTTGCGTTCTGCTGTAGCATGTGAAGTTAGCTGTATGGATCATTCCTGGTGTATGTGAGCGGCATACGTTTGGGAAAAATTTTCAATCAACTTCAAGACAATCCGTTTTCAGTGCATTATCAGACAAGAAACGTTCCTGTTGGTTGCGTTCACATGGCAAACAAACGGTACTTGCCTACTGATGTAAGCATGGGCTTAGAAGACGGACATTGATGAATGGTAACACTTCGAATTATCTCTTCAGTAACAAATAACCACGAATATATATGACACTATTGGGATGGGGTAATGGAATGAAACGGAAAACGGGGTGGAAGATACAAGGTGGTTTGTTTGTTCGTGTGCGATTGAGCAAGCTGCAATAAACACAAGTGTTATCAGCGAGGTTTCACCATATTTCAAACATACGAAAACTTTCATTGCCCTTCCTAAATCCGCCTGCGTGTCCAAAGTTTTCCCTGTTTTATTCAAACAACTGGGTAGGCAGGGAAGCCCACAATGATAAAATAATTCACAAACATACGTGATAGAACGGGATTTGTTCGCCAAACCTAACAACTTGTAAACGGTTTATTACAAATTTTTATTAAATGTCTGTAAGAAATGGAACAGTCTGAAGTCGGTTGGTATATTAATCTGCACGGACCAAAGATGCAAACCAAAGACTTATGGTCTCAATAGGTTGAGTTGTTTCATGATGATTCTATCGTACAATTAAGTGGAAACGATTGAAATAGGATCACTCTTTAACGACAAATCTTTGTCGTCGGTGAAATCCGAGATCAGGATTATCCAAACTTCCAAAGCAGAACTATTCAGCGAGATATATCCACTAGGGATGTGACAGTGATCTGACAGGTTGACGAGAAGTATGAAGGATATTTTATCTAACTGTCGACTACCAACTAAAAGCATGACTGGTATTCAACGACAGTATGTACACCATGATGTCATTAAACTTGTGCCCATTGCATGCATTTCTACCCTCCATAGTTTACTGGCAAGAACTTTTAAAATGCCCGTAATTATTTGTTTTAATATTAGTATCAACCTCCTTCAACAAATAGATGAAATTTTCGTCCATCCAAGGTAGAATGACATGTCCTTTACACGTTACTTGATGTTCAATTGATTGAAAAAAGCACTGTATAAACCGTGCTACATCTTCCTAATTTTGCAATGACGGCAAGGATGAAAGGTCGTATTGTCAATTTACAACAAAATGATTTCAAAATGTGTTGGAAAACATTATGCACATAAGTAAAAGGTATTGACGTCCTGCTAAAAGTTGCCATATCATCGCTCTATATTTTCATCCATAATTTTCTGAGCGAGTCGCAGTGTTTGCTATACTAGTAGGCTGATGTGTCAAAAGACTTCCGTATGACAATAACTCTTTAGGACAGTCTTAGTTACATTCAACCCGAGTCTGCAAATCGAAATATTTTCTCTAAACTATGTCAATTGGGCTGAACTAAGATCCCTCTCCAAAGAGCAGTCAACACAAAGTTAACGTTTATAAACGCGCGGTTTACTTACACTCCAGAATCAACCGTTTAGCAAGCAAAATCATCGTCATTTATACCATTAGTATAGAAAGTATCTTCCTTACGGTGAGTTGAAGGAAAGTAATGAGTAGGCGGAAACAACGAAAGTCAAGCTGCAATGGGAGATTTAACGTGGATGAACTTTAAAACTGCTACGAGAAAATTTCCGATAATTAATGTTGCTGAAGGGGGTCAATTTTAGACGGATTCATATAGGATCTAAATCCGTAATGAAGGATCGGCGTAGATCTGCGGCTTAGCGAACTTCAGACTGGTCAATGATTCAATACACTGTTGTGTACAACAGTATATTGTAAGCTACATCAAGTTTCTGAATAACGCAAGAAGTCTTTCGACCATGTAACATACTGCGCCAGAGGTTGAACAGTTCGAGTGCTATTCGTTTGAAAGGACTTGAGATTATTTCCTATTCAAATGACTGCAAGGATGAAGCTCCACTTTGACAAAAACCACACTTTTACCATGCTATCCTGGTTAACTCCGACTGTTCGCGCATGTAAAATTAAGGCTGGTTGAAGGTACAGTGTCAAATAATCGATTCCGAAAAAAGTATCAGGAAAAACTGTTTCAAGAAAGAGCAGAAGCAGACGATAAAAATAATCCTATTATTCCACCCCAGTAAAGCGCTGCCAACTCAGTTAATCACGAAGACCATAGGTACCTCAAGAACGGGATTTATCTCATCTTCCAGTCGACGCTGAATTGACAAAACAGCTTAATCGGTTGTTCGGAGTTTAGGCAGTGTTGGAGGTATAACCCATTGATGCGTCGAATTACATAAGCGGTCTGACAATAACTCATCGTTCAAATTCTTTTCCAGATTACGTTATATGGAATTGCTGTGAAATGTGTTCCAACTATATTTCCCTCAACTGTGTATAATCCCTTTTTAATAAACGCGTTTTAAACGGCCTTCAACCGGATGAATTCTAGTAAAATGTGTCAGTTTGCTTTGAAAAGTGGTCGTCAGCTCAATGATAAAAATAAGTTGCCCTTAAAAGATAAAGTGGTTCGCCAGAGTTATTTGGCCGTACACTCGCTGAATATCACTTCAGTATATACCAGCACGTACGCATTCAGTAGCACAACCGGAAATCATGTAAGCTAAATTGCTATCTGGTTGTCTGTTTAACCCGGTTGTACTTGAATGGATTGAACTGTAGTTTAGTTTCAAAATAGACATATCCTGACGGCCTGATAATCGAGACAGAATAGTTATTGTCCACCTATGGATCCCAAGAACAATCAGCCATATCCAGAAGCTGAAACAGCCAACAGCTGTATTAGCACTTTATCACGTGACTTGTGTGTGTATGCATACCAGGCAAAAGTCTTTTGAAATTGTGTCGATGTCCGGCTGCAGCGTTGAAGAAAAGTGGCATAAACGACAAGCGCGACACGTGTTCAGGTGAACCGACTCAAAACAGAATGATCCAAATTATTACCAAGTTCTGTGATCAGTCAAGTTACTCAAACGGTATTACTATGCATCGAGTAAATTAAATACTTGTGTCTAGGAAACCTGGAGAATAAACTGACCTTCTTAAGGATATGCGCGTAATAGGCTGGCAACTCGTCACAGTTGGAGCTATCAGATCCAGTGTTACTGAAAGTGTCAAAGGAGAACATGTTAAGTGTATTAGTTATGTAGAATTGACCGATAGTATCTAAGTACTGACGAGCAAACATTCTGAAGCAGACATATTAACATATTGCATTTTAAAGTGCGGAAATCACAGTGGGTAAACTATTTTCCCACTTAGTACAAGTGGAACATTCCATACAAATTTTACACATCTAAAGTTTTAAGTTACCAACATTTAAAATGAAGAAGACCCTTTACTATTACACGCTCTCTTCCGGAAATAAAACTGATTCACATCTCCGTGTTCGTAGGGAGAGTGTATCAATTATTATTCCATCGAACTTTCCTTGTATATAACTAATTCAACACGATTAAATTTTCACACACACCCGGTTACTAGTAGTGTTGGTGTTTCATGATCATCCTGTGAGGAAATATAATTACAGTTCTACCAAATTTAGTAATAACATTGAGGACAAACTCTTATATCATCCTCAACTCGTTGACCCGACTAACTGCATTTACTGCTCATATGAGCACCAGTTATCTCAAGTTGGTAGTTTCCAAAAGGGTGAGACATTAATAGATGGACATTAAAACGATGCTATTAAGTTATGACGCTGACCCTTTAGACATATGTTCTTCGTGACTGAACTCGAAACACGGTGGATGTGAATAATTAACTCGTTGTGTTACTAGCCGTAGTTAATACCAAGGTAGTTGGAGAGTTTGGTTGTCACAGACTGAGTAGGAACCAAGTGTGATAACAAATTCGCTGTCACAGGAACATGCAAATACAGCTGAGTTTGATTTAACTTCCGTTAAAACACACCAACGTAATGTGTTCAAGTTTAAGCCAAACTTTAGAGTCCCGCTTTTGTGCCTGTGCGCCTAGCTTTTTCATCCATCTTCAGTTGATTTATTCCTCAAATCTAAACTTCCCGATACAAGCGTTTGTGAGTAAGGCTCATATAGCCCACCTGCTTGTCCGGGAGATAATTCATCGAACGTCAGTACTATCTGTCTTTTTAAAGAAATCGGAAAGTGGAAAATTTGGCACCGGCCACATTGAAAATTACAACGGAAGCCAAAAGCTCCCGTAATGGTGACTAACGTCGTCGACGTCGCAACTTGTCGCTCCATCGTTTCGAAAGATGTTGGGACCGGGAATACACTTTGGATGACACCTGGATGCAGGCTAACGTGTTTTTATCTACGAAAGATAAGTTGCCAACCTCACGCAGCCCACAGTTCTGTGCTGCAAAAGGCACGGCTTTAACTACTTGCGGATAATGGTCTTTATTTCCTAATTCGGGCCTCAGGCGGGCATTCCACGTGGTATTTACAACTGTCCCGTTACCTATCGCCATAATAGGCATCGATTTTCTCCGGCATTTCGACCTTTTGATCGATAAGATATGCCTTCTGTTAATCAATTCCAGCACTAGGCTAAGCATACCGGACACGCACGCTACGTAGTTAATACATCAAAAAGTGTTTTTGGTAGTCGCATCCAATTGTACATTTCTGATGATTTTGCTTTTTACCTATTTTTGTTTTAGTCAAGATATCCATTTTGTAATATCCGTTCCGGCGCCCAAAACAACTCGCTTCGCACCTCTTTGGCTTAACTTGCTTCTCTGTCCGCCCGATGCCACAGGGTCAATACAAATACACGAAGGGCAACGCGCTGAGTCCTTGTTTTTCATTGTCGATCGGTTTCCGATAGTTGGCACTGACTGCGTAGTATACTATTGGACAGATTCCATCAATTGGTGGGCCCGAAGTAAACTTTGAACGGGTTGGTACATTTCGATGTTTTTCGTGAGTTCATTTCGTATCAATAATTCGTCTTACGTTTTAGAAATAACTGTTTTCTCCGTTCATATATATGTTTGGCTATATTATTACTATATCACTGGTTTAATTAATTATTACTATGACTTTTATTACTTATATCCATATGTGATGGCGATTCCAAGCTTTTTGAGTGCCCCACGGTAGCCCCATCGCTAGTAGTCTCGCTTTTATTAGAACTGGACCCAATTCAAAGGTTCATACACCTAGAGGCGAAATTTTACAACAACCGAGTTTCTTCCGACCAGGCCAAATTCAACCAGTTAGTATCTTGTTTGCCGAAAGAGGTCATGACACAACACTGTGATATGTGCTGTACTCGCTGGACTGTGATGCCACATGCAGAGTTTGCACCTTCCCATTAGGATCCCAGTTGCTCAACGATTTTACTGCATCTTTGATATTCACTAAATGATCGAAGTGACGGACAGGCAGGTTTATCTCGAACAGTCATCAATAGTATTGAGCACCACAAATATTTACCATCGAGATTGTGTTACTAGTAAGTAGCTTGTCGTTGTTTGCATATTATAACGGGATTCAACATAGCAGTTGGAATAAAAACTAGTATTGACTCATCAGTGCCAAATTTCCAATATCATAGTTTGTTTTTCCCCCATAGAAAATAAGAAAGAGGGTAGATAATCAATTGGCTGGTTAGGATAGGTCACTAAGTCCAGGAAATGGTTAGGTTCATGTACAAGCGTTTGCCTCCAACTGGGTCACACAGAAAAGCCAATTCACTTTAACGTAAATTTGATTAAAAAGTCACACAGAGATTGATAGAATCAGGTAAACAAATATATATTGCAGTCGAACCCCGTGAAGTCCCCCAGAGTCAGAAGATATCAGTACCTTCATTTAAAAGAGATGGATCCATCGGTGCCAACTCAAGAAATTTTTACCAATTTATACGTAACTGCGGAGGGAGTTAAATATGCGAAACCGAGAGATGCTTGTTGTCCAACTGAAGGAAAATTTCCCTAAATGGATGCACATTTCGCTAGCTGGAGAACGTTAGTTTTGCTGAAACACGTAAACAGCCTGTTTGTTCAATCGTTAGACACATCCTGGCCAATGATCACACTATCGATCCAAAGTGTGCATTCAGAATCCTGTTACTTCACATCAGTCCAAGATTTTTGCAATCTGCTGAACCTATCGTAATCAATGGGCTCAAGCCAGCTGTGTCTGTTAAGAGGCAGTTGTTCGTGAACCTGACTCTTTCCTGGATTTACTGATCTATCCGGGCTCGCTGACTGACTCTCCATCTTCCTATTTGTTCCCTATGAAAAAACGATTCACGTTAGTGTAAATGCGTAACTGAGGCGTGAATACTATATGATTGCATCTGTCGCTTTTCGTGTTCCGACTACCTGGTCCCAATTTTTACTAAAACCAACTGTTTTGTTTTATGGAATGAAAAATTGTTGAAGTTACCAAGCTCCAAGAATGATTTCGTAGTTAAGCTAATAGAAGAAACACTGTACTTAGCTACGAGTCCCGTTGATTAATCGAATTCCTTCGGAAACCAAATCTCTATCGATCGGATACTTTCACTCTACAAATTGCGTTTTGTTAACTATAATAAATAAACCTTTGATCTAGACTTTTCAAACCTGATCGGAATCTTTTATTTTACGGGCCCTGCTGAGAAGTGGTTTGGTTACCGGCCCCTACCAAATTAACTAAAAGTCTTCAGAAAAGATTGGACGATTGACTAACGCTGATCTGGTAATTGTTTTCGGCCACAGACGAGCTATTACCAAACGATTTTCAGATTATTACTGTTCAGTTTCGTTTTTGAAAAGGTAACATCTGAACCAGTTACTGGTCGGTCTTTTTGCATCCTAAACAATAGGGCATTTTTTTGTGTAGTAGCTGACAAAACCGCATTTTTAAGTTTAACAATGTTAAGCATTTGAGCTTGATTGGCACAATTCATAAACTGGGTACTTTATCTGTTCCCATACAACTGTTTTGTTTGCTAGAAGTTCCTTTTTATCACACCATATAACAATGTGTGAACTTGAGCTGTTTTACTCTATCTGGTCATAAGGTAAATCATTGGTTGTCACGACAACCAGTTTGCTTATGGTGTGCACATCTATGATTATGTAGAAACAATGAACTATTTGGAATGAACCACTAAAATGACCTTACATTTAAACTCATTTAAACATAAATTACTATTTCGTTACAAACAGTGGTGTACATTTTTGCGTGTACACTAATTCTCTTTTATAAAGCGATTCTCATATACGACGAAATTTTGTTAGAATTGGACACCTTCCGTTAAAAATTCCTACCTCACTAAAGGACATACCTCACAGTCGAGAAAACCCGGCGAAAGGTATTCCCTTAAAGTAGTCACATTTTACCATAAATCATTTCGAGCCAACACCTAGTCGGCCTGCATGAAACAGACTGTCATTCCATCAATACTACCTAGACGGACTATCTTCAGGCTGTAGATGAGACGTAATTCTTTGAGCTATGGAACTAAGCCGAGTTCCATTTTGAACCCGAATGATTGTTCCGAACACTTATTTAACCACGAAGGCAGGTTGTTCATTCGGACGAAGTGCCAATTCAGTCAGATAATACCATATTGTCGAAACACTGCCCAGCTAGCTATCAAGTCCCTGACTACGCAAGCAGGAAAGTGGGGCAGCCAGTTGTAAACAAATGTGAGCGACATTCAAGAACAGCAGTTCAACAGATGGTTCCCTCATTCAACATTAGCTTTCGTGCTGAACTCAATAACTGTCTTATAACAATGGAAACCATAATACTGTATAGTACGAAAATAAAAGGTAATACACAATCAGCAAAACCTTTGGTCTTAACAGAAAAGTCAACAGAACGGAAATTTCTTCCTGTCAGTATGTGTTGAAGAATGGTTGAATACATTTTCTACGTAAGTGATGGGCTTGTTCTCTTAGAGAACCGAATGATCAGACAAACGTTGTCGCACACGAAGAAACAATAACTGATAATACAGAAAGAGATCGACTAAACAATGAACGAGCTGTGACAATCGCTGAAAGTTTGAATCAATGTATAATGAATTCGTATGTCGACTACATACCCAAGAAGATTGGTTGACTAATCACGCCATTCTTACACACTAAATGATAAGGTCTTCCATTGGATTATTTGAGTAAACGACACCTTTATGTAGTAAGTTGTGGCCCACATTTCTTCAGAGTGGTAAAGGTGGTATGCAGATTTGACTTCGTCCGTCAGTTAAACATTTAAACCGTACATTTGGATTTTCATTTAAAATAAATGCAAACACTGTTAACTGGCTTTTGCGGAGGGTCTCGAAAAGTGAGCGCGTCTAAAGTAGCGGTTTCCGGTAAATGAAAGGTTTTCATTGTGTTTCAACTTGACCTTCGACGAGGAGGCAATAAGCGATCAGTGGGAAATTCAGATGGGTCAGTGTTCAACGCTCAGCCACTTCAAGCGTTGTCCATGCCTACTGAGAGTAAAATGAAAAGTGAGACGGTACATCGAAAAAGAACTGTGATATACTTTGTTGGTCCGGTTGACATCAACCGTTGGGCCAGCAAAGTCTTTGAAAAATCTATGAAAATTACTGCGAACTAGTGACTCACCTGCTGTCTTCCGATGAACTCGATGAATCCGAATAACTGGTGTCATCAAATTGGTCGTCCGTACGTTTGGACAATTTGCGTAGTCGTGCACTCGTTTTTAATTCCGTCAAAATGTACTCACACTGAATGAACGGAAAAATAAATTCAGTAGTATGTTTAGTTGTTACAGAAATAGTGTTTTATTATGCTGAAGCACCTGGGAAAAATTTATCATATGCCTCACCAGAAAATGTTCCTCTATAATTCGAACACGGAAGACGGTCACTAAGATCAAAGTGATGCGTCCGCAAATATGTACTTCCCCAAATGTAACCGTACAAAGTCACAATGCTTATCGATATATAGCAGGCAGGAATCTGAATGGTAATTCGTCCCGTTAGAAGCACGACGCTTCAGGAATTCAAATTCGTGTCCACAGCAGGTTGAAGGAGCCATCGATTCAATGTTCAGTTCTAGATGACCACCGTTTCTGATGACATGCTCTCAGTAGGTTTCGGGTGGGTGAGCCAACTATGAGTCTTTGAAGCTTCCACGAATCATAACCTGATAATGAACGTCAATCTATCATGGCACAAATAATGTTTAATTGAAAGTAGCTCCATATTGCCAAAAATTTACTTCAGAAAATCTTTTACCCTACAGTAGTATGTGCCGCCGTTTAGCTCCACCACCAGCAAACCTCGAGTCCAGAGCACACTTTCTAACAAAGCTACCAGAAGTGTCCGGTGGAATGCGAAAGCTAAGATTAGTCGAGGGATGTTCAACGTATACTTTGCACTGTAATGGAATTTGCCCTAACTTCCAATCACATAAGAAGTTTCCTTAAGTGGCTTCTTGTTTTGTGCTTTTACCTGAATTTTCCAGGTTGCATCTGGCCGAAAAACTTGCCTTGTCTAGGTTCTTTAGTTTACTGTTCAAAAATGGCCTCATATGTCATCTTTTACGAGGCAAAATACGTCACCAATAAATATGTAATGAATCCCCCACTCTGTCTTAGTAATGACTTCATGCGACTGACCTACAGACATCATGCGTAGCATACGTTGGCTTGTTTTCCAACCCATTGTTGAACTGTTTTATCGGGAAGGAAGATGAAGCAAGCGATACTATCACAGTTGTTGTAGGAATGTACACTTTTACAACTAACAGTTTATTGAAACAGCTACCTGCAAGGGACAATCGGAAGACCTCAATTCAAGTTTAGTTTTATTACTTCAATAAGAGGAAAATTAAAGAATACAATTGCATCACATTAACTCTTATTTTTCCAGAATGAGACATCGGAGGAGTGTTCAGTTCACACCAGTCTACTAGATATATTCTTGTAACTTTTTCTACTTCGTCTGGCTATCCAAGCAAACATTCATTCACATGCCAACTGTTAGGTGATGACTGATTACAAATTGGTAGCTACATTGTCCGATAAGCAAGTTAGTTCCGTTATCTTTTATTGACTACCAGTTTAAAAATAAGCAAACTTCTGATTCTAGTTACTTAACTTTCAAACGTTTTGAGCAGATACCGATTGCACATGCATGGTACTCATGGACATTCCGACTACAGCCATCATGTAAGTACTTCCAGGAGAGGAATGTGGTCGAATCAATTTTAAGAGAATTGTGTGACAGTTAGCCCCCAGACTGTCTGATACTTGTTCTGATATCATTTTGATAGCTCTTGCCGCTAGAGTAATGTAATGTGTAATTCTCTGTTCTCAGTTGTAACACACCAGTATTGTTGAAGAAAACTCCTGTACGTTATGCCAATCAGGATCTCAAAGTACTGGAAAAAAGTCTTCGCTGTCGATAGATCCACCAAATCATTGACGCAAACATGTTAGCTGACTGAACCTATCGCATAAGATCTGACGATCTAAGAACGTGTCTACAGCAGAAGAAATTCTTACATAAGGATGTATGTATGACGAGAATAAAAGAACCAAGAAAAGATTAGATGAATTATCAAAAAGCAAATTGTGAGGTTTGCAATCATTTACTTCCATGTATACACAGCCAAGTCTGTTCCAGAAATCTGTAAAACGTAAGTTGATTTTCAACAACTGATAGCACTCAACGACCCGTTTTAAATGCACAATTTGTGTTCCTAAATTTAGCGTTAGTAATACCAGGCGTATATCCTCAAATTGAAATGAGTTTACCGATTTCCCCATCCTTAGTTGACTCAATGTATTTTTGTACAGTATCCGCATCAACGTCGCGTAACTGTCAAATCGTTTTGCACCTTTATCTCATTTATGTTATGCTAAAAAATACAGGCAGTGGAATCTAGTAATCCTTCACCAGTTTTGTTCTGTCATATTTTGATTGAATTGATTTTTTCATACTCACAAACGAGAAGTATTATGAAATATTGCCCTTTGCTTGTGTCTGCCATAAAATCAATACTTATTCTCAAACGCCACATTAACAGTTCTCAGTTGGGTAAAATCGCATGGTGGTCAAGCAACAACGTGGTCACGAAATATGAAGACCCTGGCTATTCTACGGAACAAAGTAGGTATGTGTCGCTTATCTGGATGGGGTCCTCGTGATCACTCAAGTCGCTGGTTAGGGACGCTATCCGAGATGGCAGTATGAAGAAGTCAATAGCGTAACTGTATCCATACTATTTCTAGCTCTTCATCTTAGTCTTCTTTTGATTTTCAACCTTCTCGGTAGCGTTTTCTTGTAGGATATTCCACGTCACTGCTGGGGTGAGCGGCGGCCCGAGCCAGAGCACCTTTTGCTCACGCTCATGGCTGCTATGATGATGATGAACAGTTCTCAGCACAACAAATAACAGATATAATTGATCTATTTACACTGTTTCCCGCATTCCCCGAGCCACCTTGATCCACATGTTAACGGGTCTTGGAGACTAATTCAAAACTTAAAATTCTCAGCTGCTTGTTAATGTGGCAGTTTTTTGCTGTCACCATGCCGACAAACTAACTGAGCATCTACAGACGAGCGTTTAGAGCGAATGGTTTCCATTTGTTTAAAAAAAATGAATGTCACATTTTTGTTGAAACAAAATTAACAGCAAGATATTCGGAAAGCACTCAGTTAGAAGGAAAAGATTATAAGATATCGAACATTGTATGGTTAAATTTCCTGTGGCGATTAATTGATCAATCAATAGAGTCCAGACCTCATGAGCAATCAACGTATGCTTATTGCTCGGTGGAGTCTAAACTGTCGATGGTGTGGCAACAGGTCAGTGATAGAAAGAAGATAAGAATAACGTTGATATTCAAACTCTGGAATAGATTACCAGGGTTTGGATAGATACACCGTTCTCTGATTATGAACACAGAGATGGTTTCGTATGGTGTACTGTGAACACGATTCGAATAGTCCCATGAGTTCATTAGAAGTAACAGATGTTTTGGCGAACAGTGTGTTTTCAGTTATTCATCATCGGGCCAATTACATAACATTTTATTTCATCGTGGTTGTCAAGCGAGCGAAATCAAAGGCAATTAGCTCGCATGATATCCATGATGATATGAAATGTTATGTAATTGGCCCGATGATGAATAACCGAAAACGTAATGTAAACACCCGGGATTTGTTTCAAAATTAGAATGTCATATCCTCATATAATATATATTATATACGTGACATACAGTTATCATATTTAACAATCGTGATATCGTTATTAAGGAGTTAACTAATCCTTTTAGACAATGTAGCATGCTGTCGGAACCAGCAAGTATGCACGGATTGAATTTGAATTGCACAACAGAGCCTGTTGCTGTGTTATTGGCGCCGTTCAAGTTTTTGCCTGTATAAGTTGTGTACATGGCTTACTGGGCCTGTGGCTCATGCTTGTTTGTGTTGTTTCCTTTTACAGAGTTGATCTGCCGGTGTTACGGATAATCTGAGTAAAGACGGCGGGTTCGCATGTTACAATAACTATCAAAGATCTGTTATATAACGCCCAAACCTCGGTGGTGTGACTACACTTCAAAATAGCGATACTATTAACATCGAACTGTTTACGGAACTGACTCTTTGTTTGCCACGATAGATGTTACTGATAATATGACTCGAAATAACCAGCTCATCGAAAAATACGGACTCAACAGCAAACCCTGTTCCGCATAATAGACGATATAGCATCAGCACCGTGTGGATCACGCGGACAAACCTGTTATATTACTAACCGTCCTGAGCGAATGCAAAATTTTGCAGTGTATCGAGTTGGTACTGACCTACGTTGCTAAGAGATGAGCATGTGATTGTGGTCCTCGTTATTCGAACGGAAAATGTTAGCTAGTACTTTTGTAGCGCAAGTGTGCGAATCTATCTTATTATGCATGGATGCGGAGATACAGTCAAGGCTATGAACACTGGACTTATTTGCACAATCGCAGACAACGAGGAGATATCAACTTAATTTACTATTAATAGTAAGGGCCGCGTCAGCTTTTTGGATATAGTGATTGATTTACTTCTACGAGATGACGTGAAACTAATAGGAGTAGAATCGGAGAAGTGAAAAAAACTTCAGGTTTCCTATTCAGAGTCATGTTTTAGCATGCTATAATAATGTGAATAACGGTGATCTTCAAACTAATAAATGTGACCAGCTAACAAACAGATCACGTCAATCAGGGGCCTGGTAACATACGGGTGTTTGACCTGGATACTGCTTAAAATAGACAGAGGTCAAAGGGGATTCTAACGGGAAAAGACACACACTGTGTGACGATGGAGATCGATTTGCAACAAGCATGAACTGTTATGATGTTATAGTGAACTATATCAAGTGTCGGTAAAAAATATGTTGATCTGCTTATTGTAATGGGAGCTCATACATCTTGTGATCCAGTAGAGGAAACTTTTATCAAACAGGATAGACATGGTGGAGTGAAACGACTGGTTTGATATGTTTTCCATTCAATTTAATCAGACAGCTCTAATAGTATTATTCTATAAGCATCGGCTAACCACATATCTATTAGACTATTTTAACGTGTAGAAAAGAAATTACAGTTCCATAAATTTATCATAAATTCCGTATTGTGTTTTTCAGTTTAGTAAGAGTCAGCGCAAACTAATAAAGTAGTAATCAGAATAAGATCACCGATCCCAACCGCAAATGGTTTGAAAAGACGTATTGTATTAACAAAGTCAGGAATCCTACAAGTTCTAGCTTATGTCGAAGATTGTATATATTCCAGTCTCATTGCTAAACTCTCTGAAAGAAGCAACTGAATCTGTAGATTGTGCGGACAACGGCATATTGAACCGGTAACCCAAGACTTTGACAGTTTCACAACATTACTATCCTCGTCTACCTTTTTAATGTATATTGCTATTTAGTAAAATATATTTTTCATTAATTCAGATCGCCACCGATCGGGACTGATTAGCTGCAGTCGTATTCGATGGTCCTTATAATATTTGCGTTACACTACACAATATTATTCCAAACAGACGACAAAATTGTATCCTCAGCGTGTTGCAGAAAATTCACCTGCGTTTGTGAGTAGTACTGCGCAACTAGTATGTACGGAAACTAAAATGTTAATTTTCAAGACCAGGAAGACGATGGACCGGGAACGACTATTGGGAACATGTATATGCACTATGTGCGAAGTATCACCAAAGGGAATGACGAAGCACTTCTGACAGCGGATGTGGATATATGTTATCCATGCAATAGCATTTGCGTCCGTTACTCAATAGTTTCACACAGCTTTTAATGGATTTCATGCGATGAACTACTTCCCAGATCAAGCACCACAACGGATATAAGCTGATCATACACGATTGAAGTTGGCTGTGTAGACCTCCTTCATACAAAACGTTTACCTTCCAGTACGTTTTGTTCGCAATACTTTCACTCTCGACTACATCTGGTTGCTGTTACTGTGCTTACGTTTCACTCCTCTCAGTCAGAGGTTTCGTCAAAGTAATCTAATTCTTAAATACCTCCAGAAAATTGAAAAAGGTTTCGCACGTAGACTGTTAAAAAAACTGGTTAACTTAGGTTAGAGAGTAGATCAGAATGAGTAGTTAGTCAAGGCAGCCAATAACTTTGATTAACGAACCTATAGCTGTTTTGTTGGCAATCGCCTCAGTTGAGTTGTTCTTCTGAGTTAAATGAAAGTGGTATTTAATCGGACCTGCGTTCATTAGAGTGACTGTGAGTTTATTGTGCCGAATGCCTTCAACAATAATCTAACGTTTGTATAGGATATAAAGTGACAGTTCAGATGACGACTTTCAGTAAGCGTCCATAATTCTCCCAGATCAACGTGTAACTCTCCAATCTTGTAAGCATTGCAAAACGTAGGAGAAAAATCACCAACTGAGTTTAACTAAGTATAGATGGGCAGTTTTTTTCACGTTAGCGAAAATTTAAACTGTCATCATGTTCATATGATTAAACCCATTTCAACATTTATTATGTTAACCGCCAAGGTTGATTCTACACACAGTTAATTTCATTCTAATCTTGTTTGCACAATGTAACGATTAATAAAGACATCTATGTCTCAAGGGGTGAATATTCAGTAGTTATATAACAATGTCTTCGGCAGATAATATTTTAAAACGTTATTAGTCAACAGTTCCAGTACAGTCTTCTGTATAGTTGTTAGGCATGAAATAACATAAAGCCGTACATAGGGGTTCAAGCATAAATATAATTAGAACGGTTTTTATTACAGCTGATGACTGGAGTCGAACAATATTTTGGGACCAAACTACTTGTAACAGTTACAAAGAGTAACCAGTAAGCTCTGTTTCAATGAGAAGAAACTACGAAGACAGTTAAAAATAACGAATCAAAGATAGAGAAAAATTATTGAATTTTGAAGAAGATCAGGGATATTATCGGAGAACAATGCAGACAACAAAATACTAAGTAAGGTTTCACGAAAATTAGAACATTATTTTGTAGGCTTAACGTTGAATTTACGCTTTAAACGTAAAAATGAGTCTTTTTACTTCAGCAAAGCTTTATTAACACGTAAAGGCTACGTTCAGCTGTGGCTTACCAATATAATTCAGTACTTAACGGAACTGGGGTGGAGGAATTAACATGTTTCTAAGTGGTACTTAAGAAAGATTATCAAAAAGAATCTGGTATTGTGATTCTTCAAAACAGAAAATACAAATCTATACCTCTGGACCAGTTTCGGGTGAGTTACATTGAATATCGAGTTTTATAACATCACTTTAGAGGTCAGATATGAAGGATAACACTAAGAGTCAGACTCAGAAAATGATTTCCCCCTACTTCGGAAGTTGAGGACAACTCTAGGCAAGGCATATACATAATTTGTAGAGAAAAGTGGAGAAAAAGCTATATTCTGACTGCACATCCGAAGTCTTGATAGAAGAAAAGATACTTGATCGCTTGTTCAAGAAAATTGAGGACTATCTGCATAACAAAGTGACTGGGCAGAATACACAGTATTGCTTATGATACAGTTGGGAAAATTGGTTTAGTTGGAGAACCGGAAGGGGTTTTCTTGTCTCTGCTATTCACGGATGGCAAAAAGTGGAGAAACAAGACGGGCCGATGCGTCAACGTGGACCGGAATGAAGAGTAAACAAAAAATAGAACACACAAAGTTTGTCTCAACATTAAATCTGAAAGATTACTTGGAAACTTTTACCTTAACGAATGTTTAATATATGGTTGAAATTAAAATGTTTCCGATTATGGTATTGGCGTGATGGATCAGATTTCCCGACAGTCTACAGTTCTTTGCTGTGTGATATACTGTATGATGGTATCCGCGAAATGCTCGGTCAAAATTCCTGCACACTGTTTGAGAATGATCGACGATAATCCATCAGACACACAATATTAGGCTACCACAGCTTGAAATTCCGGATTATTATCTACAGACTGTGGCTTCCTTTGGACAGTACGAATGTATGTGAGTTACTCTCCTTATATGTTGAACATCGTGTTTACTTCGGATTGAATCAGTCAGTCTTATACCGTTAGTACGCAGTCTATTTCCACTCCATCTCCGGTTCCGCTGCCAAACTGCTTATCTGGCAGAAAACGGAGCAGCGTGTATTTGATGGCATGAGTTCCACAGACAGCTGAAGATGATCGGGAGTAGGAGAAAATATAACCTTCGTGCCTCTCAAGAAATGTGACAAGTTCTACATTGAAAAGTTTTACACCGATACAAGCATCGCCTGTTGAGAGTGCGAAACGTTCACATCACTTTGCTTATTGTCAGCTTCCGACTTTTGTTTGCACAGTGACTCCTTCAACGCCATGGAGGGCAAATGCAGTGTAATCCATTTTTGTTTTCTGGGTTACAGCAATTCTTTCAGCAAAGAGAGTAGGGGAATTCTGTCCTGTACAAAGAAGTCTGGTACTCTACACTCTCCAAAGGCCTTTCCAAACCTGCCCAATTTTTCAAAATTGAATCGCCATGTATCTTTTTCACTGACCACCAATTTCGACGTTCAACAGGGAGCAATGGTTGTATAACAGACACATCTCTGACTACCCACTTCATCTAAATGACATCACCGTTACAACTTCAGATAAAAATAGAGCCGTTAAAAACGTCAGCCTAAAAAGTTACATGAATTAATCAACAACAATGTGAGATAAACTGTATATAAAGCAGTATCTACACCATCGTTACAAGTTATACACTTTATGTCCTTTCTCTTGAACAACATCAAACCTAGCCAGGAAAAACCCTTGATCTTTTGCTCAACCATCTTGGACCTTCGTCTAGCTTGCTGAAAATATAGTCTACCTGCAGCGGTTTCAGTGTTCTAGCTTATTACATTCGTTATTTGTCTACATCTCAAAGGCTATAAAATATCGTTTCAATAGAATTGTCAAATCTGTTTTGTTAGTTATAACTCTATATCCATATACACACTTAGACTCTGTATATTCTCAAGCGTATAGTAACAACCTCTTTGTCACCTCCGACCTACACGATTTTTAATAAGTCTCGAAAAGTTAATCAGAAGTAAAGTAGATGACAAAACCTTTGGCTTTTCACTTTTGTTATTCCAAGATCTCGCTATCTATCCGTTGATTATTCACCTTCCGGGGTAAATAAACCAATTTCTTGGGATGTTGCACCCAATCTGAACTGTGTTATGAGACTACCTATTTAATCGTTTGCTGACCAATAGTCTTCTGGAGAGAACATTCATTGTTGGTTACACTGAACAGTGCTTGTACATAGAGTTGAATAGGTAAGCCTAACCGTTTTATGTCAGCCTTGGTATTACGTCATAAGGTGGGCGTGTTAAGTTTCAGTTTTTGCTGTCGATATAAACCCGCAAAAAATCTGTCAGTTACGGTGGTCATCATTTCAACTGACCGACGAGAATAAGGTGTCGTTACTGTTTGGTTCAAACTAAAGCTCACCTTCGACTGGTCTGGATCGCAAAAATCAAGCAGAGTGTCACAAAATTGACGACCAATATTGTCATAATCCCAGGTGTTGAAGTGATAATTTTCGTATTCTTCGTTGCCTGCGTTTCCGCAAAACGTAGCCTGATAAAAATGTAATCAAAGGCAAGACCTGAACATCTTAGGTGACAATAAAATGAAAAGAAATCCAATTTTACAGCACTTTCACGGTGTATTTTACAAAAACGGCATTGCATGCGGTAAGCTAAAACATACATCGATGGATTCCAAAGAGATCATCAACATTATGGAGCAGTATGACCCATGCTCAAAACAGCAGAGTTTGACATGCACGGCTTTATACTAGGACTCTGTTGACATACTTGTGATAGTTATCACTACTTTTTATATCTCACTGTCCGCAAACTAACCGTTACTAGCTCCGAATATAACTCAGTCAGCCCCAGGCACGTACAAACTCTACATACTCTGACGAGCAATGTAGTCTTGACATCGCATGTACTCAAGTTGGGGTCAATAAATAACTGTCACTTGTCACTGTTTGAACAAGACAGTTAAAACTCGAGAAGTGATAGATGTAATCATTTTGTAATGACTCATCAGTGACCAATTTACAATAACATTAATGGGTTTTCCATAGCAAACAAATAGGAAGATGGAGAGTCAGTCATCGGGCTAGAATAGGTCGTTAAGTCCGGGGAAGTGTCAGGTTCACAAAGAACCACCTCTGAACAAACATAGCTGGCTTGAGAACACTGATTACGACAGGCTCAGTAAATTGCAACATCTTGAACTGGAATGAAGTAACAATTTGGATTGATAGTGCGACCACTGGTCAGGAAGTGTCTAGCGATTGAACAAACAGGCTGTTTACATGTTTCAGCAACACTGACGTTCTTCAATAACAGAAATTTCCATCAATTAAAGGAAGTATTCCTTTGGTTAAAGAACAAGCAACCCTCGGTTTTGTATAGGTGGCTCCATCCGTAGTTACATATAAATTGGTAAACACTTCGTGGGTTGACATTGATGGACTCATCTCCTTCCATTGAAGGCACTGGTATCTTCGGACTCCGAGGCTGCATTATATGTTCGTTCAATTGCATTTTTCATTCGTGTTGTTTGATGTATGATGTAGTTATCCTTGAGTGGAAGCTCTTGGTAGCTACTTCTCATTATTCCTGTTGATCCGTACATTCAAATTGTAAGCCATAAGAACTAGATGAGCTCGTAACTAAGTCTTACAAACAACCTCATATTCTATGTTTCTGATACTTATCACCCCCCTTCTTCGGAAACCTATTTGACGTTGTTTCCATGGAATTCTAACCAACTTGATACGTGCAAGTTGTTACTACCCATTGATACGATAAGACACTTTCAGCCGTGAACAAGATTTAAGAAGCATAGTTCAGAGAAGCAACTATCGCCCAAAGATAAGACGAAAAGCAATCCCTGCGTAAGATGTCTATTGAAGCCATTGCTATCGGACGATGTCCCACGAGTTTCGCACAGGTTTTAAACTCATAAATTTTTACTGAATTCTGAAGTCTGTAATCGTTCTCGTAACATCAAGGAGAGTACGGCTGTGTACATGCGCAAAAACTATGGAAGTTGAATCCTCAAGTTCAGTGTTTTTGGCTACAATGATAAATGAAGATGAAATATAGACCTATTGTCGGGTTCATCGTGGTCATCTATCTTCAGAGTGTAAACGTACTGATGAGTTCAGATATACTGACTCCATTAAAAATGTCGTTTCACTCAAATCTCTTATTCAACAGTGGAATAACAAAATATGTCAACACTGCCATATTCTCGCACCTGGTGAACTCGAATCACTCTGTCAATGTGACGGACGCATTTCGCCCAATCTACCGAGTTAAAGCCACCCAGTCGGAAGCAGTGAGGCGTAGGATTCAGTCCACAGCTGAAGCTATTGGAATTCGCCTGTACAACCCACCACAGTGCGCCCAGAAACATTTCGTTTAGACTTTGGATCTACCATAACAAACCCCACACCCCGTTAGCCTGTCGAGATCCACGGTTTAAGTGGGTACTTGATTACAGCGTGACATTGACATGACTGACCTAATTAACCACTCGTTCCCCGTTTACCCTCAGTAAAGACTGCCCTCTAAAATTCGTGGTGTAAATATGGCGTATTTAGCCTGAAGATGAATCACTGAAAACGAGCTTGTTCGTTACAGAATATTTTTCATAACTGAACTTGGAATTTTCGCGCGATTTAAACACAGAATTGGTACTTTCATGGCTATAAGACGGTTACTCCTCATTAGCAACCACTGATCACAAACGCACACTTCGTGCAAACCATACCCTCATTCTCCAGCTGTTGCACAGTAAATTAATGAAGCATATCAAGCTAGTCATTACATACCAACAGGTAGAACTGCTGATAAAATTAACAAAACCACAAATTATTATTTTGTCGGGATCACCTTACTTCCTTTTCAGTCGAGGTTGCACAAGACTAAGTGATGAAATTTCTTACGAATGAGGCCGGAGGGAAAATGAGATAAAAACTATTATCGCTTTTTCAGGTAACTGAATAGAAAGATAGATAGAGAAACGGTGGACCGTTGTGAGTGACTCTAGGGAATTAAAAGCAATTCGTCCATGAGTGTAGTTGGTAGGTGTGATTTCAGGAACACGCATTATAGGAATAGGACCCATTTTAAAATCCGGGAGTAGAGAAGTGGAAAGCATGCAGTCGCCGCGGTGTGGAGAGAAATCATATGAGAATATGATTACACACCATGTAGTCTGCAGACTGTGGGACAATGTAGAGAAGCCATCTCATGTCCATTATTCGAAGCATTTATTTGACTTTTTTGTGTAACGCAAGGAAAATAAATCTCCCAGTCGTCAACTTCATCCTTTTATATGACTCATCTGTTGCGAACCTTCATAGAAAGCGGGTCTCTAGTAAATACCAAACGAAGTGCTTGTTAGAAGGAGCATGAATATATTATGAGTTCGTGCTCAAATCGCAGATAAGGCGTGTGAGATATAACGCATATCCTTGATGAAAACCCTCTGACGTCTCTGTAACAGTGCTCCAGCGCTTTGGTTGCAGACACAATAGCAAAAAATTGTCATATAAATGTTTTGGCATTGTTATTCTCTCTCTTGCGTACAATTTCTTTTTTTAGAGGTTTAGACGAAATTCGTCCAACATGCATGCTGTTTGGTCGTGAAAGTATGACTCTCGTCCACCTAATAGTCAGCAGTACATTGTTGAAGAATTGGTTAATAATATACCAGTGAGATTCTCCTAAAAATACTATCTTGGATAAACAGGAAATTCAGTTATCTTTCACATAAATTGGGTTCCCACTGACTTAAATTATTGATCATTATGACTAACATGATCGGTCTACGATTTTCTCCCAGCAAAATTCTACATACTTGGCTTGTCATTCATTGATTCAAGTGGAAAGGCGTGTGTTACTGTATACCAGTAACATGTAAGGATATCTTCAAGGTTATACATTCATTGCGGTTTCAGACTTTATAGGATAGTTGCCGAATCTGCTCTCAAGGTTCGAAGATGATGGTTAAATGGTGATAGCAATACCCACTTAATTTTTTGCAAACAGCCAATTGCATTAAAGTGTTCATCTATTAGTGTATGATTTTCTTTTAACACGGAGTGCTGTATGTCCTGATAAAACAGCTCATCAAACGAGACACATTTGAGCCCTGAAAATAAATCACATTCAGCGTTAAATGCAGTCCGATGAATAAGTGAATCTTTACGAGCCAGACTGCTGGCGTGTCACGTTAAGTTGCAAATTCAAGTGTAAAACCCTCTCTGTATGAGAAACTTGAGAAGTTGGATTGCGTAAACTTGAGAGCTAGCAAATTTCTTCTGCAAAGCAACTTAGTCAATAAAAATGATTTGTTATGATATATTTTATTTTTACGTTGAAGAGAATAAAAACAATGATGTGTGCAATTTCCTTTTTGAAACACAATAAAACAGTTGACAAACCAGGAGGGAATTTTATTTTGTCGCGTTCAAGAATGTTTTAATGGAGACGTAATGTTGATCACTTGGCCGCATAATCTCTTGATGAATCGTTGATAATATTTGCATGACACGAGTCTTGCAGAATGGTGCTCTCCCACAGTTTATCCTTTTTACACTTTCGATAGGTTGTCGTTAATGAACATTTTGTTGAAAACACACAAAGATATTGTCATCTTCGGAAATATAGCAAATCTCTCGTGTTCAGACAAAAATCTTTAGGTTACTTTATGAAACATCATCAATCGACCTTCGTCGTGCACTTTACCTCCTAACTTTGACAGACGTTAGGATGTAGGTTCGTTTTGTTGGAGGACCGCCGGATCAGTGATTTTGTTACCAGCCTCTCTATTCATCGTATAAGCGAAACACAATCATTTTGATTTGGTTACGTGAAATATGTAAGTGTCGATCAGGCTTTTTAACGTTGGTTAATTCTGACCTAATCTGGTCGATACACATAAAACCCCTGTCAACCTCTGAAAAGTTGGTTGTAAATTACGTGTACGCTTGCATTCCTACGTGTTTTTTGTACCGTCCATTCGTTGTTTTTCAGGTCTTCTCGTGAGGAATTATCCTCGAAATCTGAGGCATTTTCTCCTACATTTAGGTGCTCACAAAAACTATGTGAACAAATTATCTTGTAACATACTTCGTCCTCTGTATTACGTTTCAGCTTATTGTATAGCAAAGTTGGTTGACTCGTTTTGTTTTCGTAAGTCAAAAAACCTCAAATTAATTATCGTCAACCTTGCATTAAAAGTAACAAAACACCTTAGTGAACTTATCTCTTATATTACTAACTCCAGGTTTTGTGGTTGTCGTACCAAAGTTATCAGAAGATCTTTCTATGAAAACGGTTTGCAGGTTTGTTGAATTCGCTTATATGATGGTGCTGAATTTTCATCGTTCGTTCTGTTTTCACAAACTTCACGTAATACATAGCTATATTGCTTACAGATATTTTTTCTCAAAAGAACTGCTTATAGCGTACACTGTTCAGCATTTGGAATTGCTTTAACTTAAGTTTTTTTCCGGTGTTTTTCTTATCCCCTTATGTAATGATTATTCTTTATCTACTTAAACTTTATGCCTTACGTTCTACTATAAAAATTGCCTTAATGTCGTTTGTGAAAGCCTAGAAACTCCACGATACACCGAATCATTTCCCCACACATGGTATAACAATGATTCATCACCACAGTTCTCCATTCCACCTAATGTTCATCAAAAGCTGAATGCTGAAGCAATGACGTATTTGGGTCATCTCTGCTGTGGTCTTCAGGGATTGACTTATTTGTTCGAAATCATACAGACCTTGGAAGATGAAACTCAAAGACCTAATATCAACAGTTGCGAACAAACATCTATAATAATAATAATAATAATAATGTCCAAGTCATACTGCATTAATTTGATTCACTGATATACGGTCTATTCAAGTTATTAAGGAAGATCTCTTCAGCCGTACCGTGGAGCATAAAAAGATACTATCTTAACACGTATCCCTAATAACTCCCGAAAGCGAACAGGATAGTCCTTGGGTGACGGATCAGTCCGAATTATGGGGTATAAAGCAGTTCGCCTAATCACTGCCATTCAAGTACTCGATGCAAGGGTCTGCCAGCTGATTACACGTGTTACGGCACTATCTGAAGAGTAATGTAGCAACTTATGATAGAATCAAATTGGTGTTCATAAATGAATGCAGATTTCCGGTTGGAATGAGACGCTGAGGCTTGTGGTGAAATGTAAACTCAATCAGTTTACCTACGTGTTGATGCGTTATTCATTTGTTGTTGTAATCTATACAATCAATTAGGCATCCCTTTCGTGCTGTGTACTTGATCGGCTAGATAATTCCAATATGTCTATCCAACATGATAATTCAGAGGCGTTCCATCAGCCACTTATTAACGTTCCTGTTAGCAAACGTCTATTCTGTTGAAGTGCAAATCTATGACAGATTGGCGATGGAGTGAATCGGTGCCCGCGCTTAAACAAGTATCATGTCATTAGGTACAGACGTGCAGTTTAATTCCCAATAAAGAGAACTTGTTCATTAAAGGTACGGAGAAGGGCAAATAGTCTCTTGAACAATCGTAAACAGCTGTTCCGATATTGATCATCAATGCTGTTGACAGATTAGTTGAATCAATGATTAGTCTTACCCATGACACGAAAAACTTCCGTCTGAATGACTTTGATGTATTGCGCAGGTAACAGCAAAGGTTAAAATGTAGACATACGTTTTATAGTGAAAAGTTGTCAAACATGTTGAGATTCATGTGTGCATGAGTCTCACAATGGACATTTAAAGCACAAAACGCTAACAGGTATGCCGGTGCATACTATTCAGATTACGCGGATTCTACAGGTGACGATAACGAGGTCAGTGTCATCGGTCGAAAACAAACAACACTGTGCTCATACTTCATTGGATTTGTATATGGAACCCTCCGTACCACAGATTATGTGCACTTCACACTTTACAGCTTAGTGTGAAAGTTTACACAGTAGTATGGGACATTGACGTACGTGAGGTTGTTCGTGACTCTGCGCAACCTAACCTAGTAACGCCGGGGCCTACAGTAATTTCTATTACCCAAGGTAAATAGTACAACTTTGCGTAAAAGCCATTGCTTTGTAAACTGCTACCTGTATAAAAAGATTGGTCGAAGCCAGTGTTGCATGTTTGTTACAGTCCGATGGGATGGGTATTTGATCGACAAGCAGTATATTTTTTTACTTTATGATATGTTAGGTACCACAGATAATTTAAATATCATTGTTTCACAATATGTGTGGATAGTTACGCTCTAATCAGTTATAGTTTGAAACGGTTCGTCTGTCTGAAACTCATCAATTTAAACATGCCTTTCGAAAATCTGTGTTTAGACTGACGGGAATCACTCACTTCTAGAGTGTAACTGTTTGCAATCCCTGTCCTCCACATGACAATCCGTCCAGTGCCCTCTTTGTGTTTTTGAACAACAAATTTGCATTTTTCAAAGTCAAAC
>JTDE01001636.1:19544-46593 GCA_014338405.1 Paragonimus skrjabini miyazakii | reverse complement strand
TCAAAGTCAAACTGAAATAACAAAACAAAAACGTCTCAGAATAACCCGCTGACTAGTTAATACTGACTAAAGATGCATAAATTTATTCAAATTAATGATTATTTATATTAGAATATAGTTTCGACATTTGAAATGGCTTTCCGACCAGATCATTTCGGAAAAAGTTGTGATAGATGACCAAATCGGAGGCACGATTATCCAAACACTCGGTAGAATATTCAACGCGGTGGTGATATGTGGCCATAATTCACGGCAGGTGGATTGTGAACACCACAAGTGAACGGAGGAGTTATTACTCAACGAAATCGGACCAACAGGCAAAAAATGGCAAACAGAAATCCACGACAGAAAGTATCAGCCACACGCATAAAATCAGGCTAAAGTGCACACAACGTGCAAGTAGAAAGCGCCGCAACGCTGTGGAATGGGATTCAGGTTCATAAATGCAAGTGCGCACATAGCGCCAGGACGTGCGAGTTGGAAAATAAAGATAGTGCTTCACAGGATGGCTTTCCCTAAATTTGTTATTTCCATTATATATTAAAGTTGCTGTGACTAACTGATGTCTGTCGATACCGCCCATCCTCGCACACAGCAAGGTCCAGTCAAACTGCCCGATCGTTAGAAAGCTTAGTTACTACTGTTCTAATGACCACATACGATCAAAAACTTACTCGTCGTTGCAACTATTCGCTGGTACTTCTTGGGTTGCTCAATCGCCTTGACAGCAGTAGTTACGGGGTTTCTGTTGTTAATTATTACCTGATATCTCAGTGACCTGACTGCATACACTGAACACCTAGTTTACGGTGTTTTCTCCGAAATACTAACCAAACCCTCTGAGATATTAAGGTTGTGAACAGAAATGAAATTCAACGTCTACCTTCTACATGATCTCAAAACGACCGGGAGGCATCACGGAAGTTATGATGCTGGTGACCGGTTTTAAAGTTTCAGAATCGAACTGGGTTATCTAGTCTATTCCTTTCTAGAACTGTGCAACCGGGCAGTATCTGGTCCACATGCAATGTAGTCTATTAAATTCAGAAGGAGTTTGTCCATGGAAGTAGTTTACAAATTCATGATATTTGACTGCATATTGAACCTCATGAATACAAAAGGAAAGGACAGAGTTAAAAAGACATTAAGGTCGATTACTGAGAACTGACTAGTATATTCTGTAATTGAGTCGTTGCTTGTTTTCACCTAATTAGTGAAGATTGACATAGTCCACTGCAGATTGACAGTTTGCACTGGCTACGGCCTCAGGGGTTCCAAAAAGCTTTTGTATTGGTGACTGGTGCTCCGACCTGCTTTGTTTTCCTGTGGACTTGACAGGCAGAGATAATCTGAGTGGGGAATCGGACCAACGACCTTTCATGTTACAAGACTGTGCTCTCGTCCGCTTGGATACCAGTCTTATGTGCATCGTATTTCAGTACTGGTCACAGACGGTGATCATTGAACGCTTATCGCATACACGTGAGTTTCAGTGAATCGGTGGTGGATTCAAACCACTGGGTTTATTCGGGTGAGGGAATTGGCAACGGCCTGATATTACATGATGCTCACCTTTGATAAGACAGTTCGCGACTGGGTTGGTCCCTGTTCCATCTTTGTTTTGTGCTTCCGGGATCAGTGCTCTACTGGAAAAGAGATTCGGCTGACGGGTCGAACTTCGTTCCGCTTATCTCAACCCGGTGATTCCGACTGAGAACTGAACCGATAAAGGGGTGTCCGGTTAAGGATGGGCATCATGAGGTATCAGATACTTAATGTGCGATGTACATATAACCGCAGCCAGTGTAAAATCCGCCCATTTGCAGTGAACTGTGTTATTCCCCATTAAACAACAAGAATCCGGTGTTTACTGAAGAAAGATGATGTGACCGAAAGGAATGATTAGATGGTCATCGCCCACCTTATTACCAGAAGCCGTTAGATTAAACAAATTTTATGCTAACATTGTTCAGTCGTTCTAATTAAGGGCGAAAGAAGTAATGACGTGTAAATTTGAAGGTTAAGTAGTTAATTCTCATGCGATGCTCAAAATATCCGTGAATAAGAGCTTGGTAAGTTCACTAATGCAAATTGCAAGCTAGTTGTTATCTGTACCCACTAAATTTAAACAAGGGCTCCAATCGAGGAGTGTTGACATTAGGTGGCTCTGAATGTTCACGACGACAGGTTACGTCAATGCGAACAATGGGTCACTGAAAAAAACATTTACGACTTACTGATAAGCGTATCTAGATCGAATAAATATCAATCTGCCAAAACAGCCAACTATCTATACTCTACGTTAAATACATAAGTAAAATTATCGAATTGACGCGCTTTCGCAAAGATGCTATCGGATTTGTAAATGCCGCTAAGATTTTAGGGGCACGAAACTGTGAGCAAGAAACCTTTTGTATCTACTGCAAAGTTTGACAAAATAGGTGTGTTTTAACAGCATTTTAACAGCTTACAAGTAAAATTTACTCAATCCATGCAAACCACAAACTCCGAAACAGGGTATTTGTAACTGTGACGAAATAAATGGTTTGAAACGCATGCACGTAAATCCGCTTTCCCTGTCCACTGCCTCGACTAAAATCAACATACTCAAACTTTTCTTCAAAAGGATGCTTACTGAACAAGGTGCGCCAATATTTTTAAAAACTGGACTTGTGAGCGATTGATATGAACCTCCTGAACTTCGGCTTACAGAGTAGGTAGGAACAGATGATTGTTCACAGAATTTGTCCACTGTGTTCAGGGTGTTATGATAAAACAAAAAAGAACATTGTTCGCAAACAGCTGACATCAAATGAATTAAGTATATGTTGGGTGGCGTATAATGCAATCATTGTCCAGAATAATCAGCCAATAGGCACTGCTCAACCACGTTCACATGAGTGGGCAGTGAGTTGGTTCATCAAGTTAGATCATCAGCTGAGTATCATGCAAATGTTCTCATTTGTTTCTGCCATTCCGTGTACTCAGCCGTGTCAAGACTTGACGGCTGCAATGTACGCTGAATAGGGCGAGTAGATGACACTTGTGCAAGTCTGTTTACATCCACCCTGTGAGCCAGGCATTCCAGGTTTCATCACAGAGCTACCGACGAACCAGTTAGGACTATCTAGTGCGCCTTACAGTTTAATACCCTTGACGGAGTTGATAAATATTTCAGCCAATTGTTAACGAAAAATCCCTCCAGTCTGATTTATCTGGTTCATTGATCCCTATTGCCAGACTTACAACAACACTGATATTATGTCAAAAACTAGAAGATAGAGTGTTTTGGAAGCAAACGTTTTAACCATTTACGCCAAAAATAACCACAAAAAGAGCAAAAAAAGATTTGTTAGGGCCATCCGTTAAAAAATATGAAAGCCCCAGTACAACCGCAAACTAGTCGATCAACAAGCGGAAGAGGGCTGAAGAATCCTATCGATTATGGGAGTAATACGAGGGATGAGCTGTAAGGTGGTCTATGGCTCGAGACGATACGCAAGAAAGTTGTTTGGCTGAAGAGTAATCTGGGATGTCCTTTGTCATTGTTGTTTCTGTTTTGACAACAAAGCCCACAAAAGTGAGAAACTTGAAGACAAACACTGGGTATCTAAAGTCAAAAGGACCACTCTCAACATTGTCAAATATATGACTTACCAATTCTGGCACATTCTTCCCCAACATCGCCGGAAATACACGGTCGTGAAAACGCATTTCCGGGTCCACACTTTTACAGCCGTAGATAAACATGTGCTGCTTTCGACTGTGACCATGCAAATCACAGTAGACCAGTATCTCATGTTCACGCATTGTGCTGGAAAGAAAATTAGATACAAGCAGATAATTCGGTTAATAACAACAAAAACAGACGCTAGAGACTGTCTGAAAACACAGTGTATACGTCTGAGTCTAGCAAAACAATGTGTTCACCTAATCTGTTATAAAGAGAAGTGGTTTGGCTCTCTTAATAGAACTACGAGTTCTTCCACTGATTTTTAAAGATCGTATAATAATGTAATTGTAAGATGAAGATGAAATGTGTCCGGATGTGACTCATGTAAAAGCAATCTACTAATCTCTTCAGTTAAACTTGTGACGCGGAGAGAATAATATAGAATGAAAACAGATCTCATGCAAAGCCTGAAGACACGAGTGAGTGATGTTCTAGCGACTGTGCACTGGTCGTGTAGGCGTACACAAGGCAAGGACATCATAACGTGTTGTACATGATATCCCATCAAGACCAGATAAACAAGAAAAAAGCATTGGCAAAGTAGGCTTCCAAGACAGTATTCTTTCCTTGATTCACTCAACACAGTGCTTGTGCATGAATCGCAATTGAACACGTTGTCTCACTGGTGTATGGTCCGTTAGAGTGCTTTGTGACCAAATTAAGAGTAACCCACTGTTCGTCTCTGATAAATGTCTAGTTATGATAAGCTGGTGAAAGTTTTCCGTTGGAATGTTCTGTGAAAAAGTTGTGCCCACTTGCTTTCATGTTCTCATCATTCACGTTGATTTTCAATGGTTCCATTGTAGTTTTATTTTGGATGATTTTTTCGTTATCTCTTATCGTACGACGACATGTCTTAAAGTGAACAAATTAAAGCCCAAACTGCCAAATTGTTAAATCGTTAAAACATTTCGGTAATGTTACTTGAGAGGTTAGTGGCGTTGTGGTCGCTATCGTTACTTTGACAAAACGTGGACATCAAATCAAAATCCGACTGTGGCAAGGATGTGCAATAACGATGTGCTCTGGCTGAAACGAAACTTGAGCCTTGGACGTTTTTTGAAGAGGACGTTGTCTGGACGGTGCACGTGCGTGTAAAATCTGCGGGAAAATTTGAATGGCGCTCAACTGAACTCAGTCCAGTCCCTCATTATCCATCAGTCATGTTGCCATTTGCCGAAATACATTAGTTCGAACGTTCGCTGCATCAGACTTTTCAGTGAGGGGCAGTCGGTTGATAGCATCACTGAATGATCAACAAGCAAGCTACTCCAAGAAAATCGAGATAGACAAGAGTGTGAAAGGAAGAGAAACACGGACACAAGTATGCCAGCTGGTGTGTAAATTCGAGCTATCGGTAACTCTGATAGTTCCAAATTTACTAAAGTTTGGACGTTCCAATCTTCATCCATCTCACTAACATTAAAAGAACATTTCTGGAGGTAATACGGTCAGATGAGGGGGTGGTCAGCCAGTGTACATATGAACGAACAAGTTGTCAGTTAGGGCCGTTTTGCCTTCATTTCATGTCCGCATAAGGTAAGGGATACCAAATGCCACTTTACATTAAGTGAGGTTATTAATTTAATCAGCTGTTCGAATGTTGTAGGTTTAGTAAGGGCAGGAAGTCTGTCAGATTTCACGAGGAAAATCAAAACAAACGAAAAGCATTCGAAGTAAAACAAAATCTATTTGGTACCGGGCAAAAATACGATAAGGCTGACGACGAACATGCGGACCTATTAGACCACGAGTTATACATGTACCGTCCGCATGTTCCCTTCCTTTGGGCCTTATTCACAACCTGTTACGACCAACAGATATGGTTCGTTGGGATCATCTTAAGAAATAAATGTCTAAAGCCAATCGGGTTGTTTGAAACAGACACCTGTAGTGGTCCCAGCTGGACATACTGAGTTAGTAGGGAGATCTAATCTGTCTGAAATACTGGTAGGAGATTGTGCCACATGCACAGTGAGTTCATCAGCTGACTACCCCATGCACTTAGGTCATTCAGACATGCAGGTTTAGTACAATTAACCTGGCTCACTAACCGTTTGTTCAACGGATGATCACAAATGACGGCACATCATCTTTCTCACTGTAGTTATTCGTAGTCGTTTATGATGAGGGTTAGGTCGAACAGAGCCAACACAGAAGTTGCGCAAACGTCCTTGCTTACGTGACCCACGGACCAGGAGCTTCAGTTTTCCTCTACTTACGTTTCTCCAGAGAAGACTTCGTAAAAGAAGTCACTCTGAATGTCGGACAAACAATCAGTAATTTTGAGTTCTTTGTTCAGAATGCTCTGATTACACATTACCTATGTCGAAGATGCTCCCAACTACTGGCAGTGTCCAATTACGGGTTACTTACAACCTACTAGTGTTCTGTCTACGTATTTCGCAAAAACAGTACAGAGACGATCAACTTTATGGAATGTTTCAGGAGCTTCGTTAAAATATGACACGAGTAACGATTTTCTTAACAGTACTGTCCAAAATCTTAATATATCTAGGCAGTTAAAAATATCTTGTCGGGAATTTAGTATATTTGTTTTAAACTTTACTATATCCACCACGACCATCACAAAGTTGCAGGGCAGGTTGCGTCTGCCGACTGCTTGAAACGAACCACTAAGAAGTAGTTCGTCTAGTTCGCATCAAAACGTCAATAGATCACTTAGCTTTGTCTTAAGCAGAATCTGAGATGCAGCAAATTATTCAAATTAAAGCCGAGTTGGTGGTTTCATGTGCTCTTTTACAGCAACACGCTTTTAATTCATATGTAAGCCGGAATGAAAACATACTTCTATCCAAATGTATTCCACACATACCCGTTAGTCGCAAACCTGTGACTAACGCCAAGAACAACAATTTCTTACTTTTAACTAAAAAGCGTACACCTTATTTTGAAGCGCCAGAGTACATTGAAGGAATTCCAGATTTATATAACATTGTGGCTGCATTGAATGGTTAAGGAATGAAATCACCGCGTAATAGTGGAAAGGCGCTCTTAGACCGTATTCAGAACATCATCATCCGTTGAAGCGCTTACATACAGAGTTACAGAAAAGTGACAGAATGTCCGAGTGGCAGAATAAAATTCCAATCACAGAATGTCAGACATAAGTGTGCTTGCTTTAGCAAGCAAACTTAATCACACAGCAAGTTACAGCTGGAAAATGGCGGGAATAAATAGTCGAACCCAACTCCTCTTTTGAAAGTATTCAAGTGACCAAGTTGGTTAAAAAACTCAGCTTAGCGATACAAATATGTGTTCGAAGTTAACAAATGACGAATCTTTCGACAAAGCCTCTAGTGGTGTGTCACAAATTGCGAATACTCAAAAGCTGAACGAATATTGGCCGCAAATAAAGACATACACTTGATGTTGCAATTTCCGCAGGTTACTCATGAGGATTAAATTTGGACTAGGTACAAACAGGTTTCTTAACAGAGCTGTGGTTGGCTGACAGTCACATAAACCTGAAACTTTAAATTGCAAAACGCTTTCCTACGATCGCCATTCTTCTCGAGCTTAACACTATTTCTGGAGCAATGGTTAGAACTACGAGCTTTGTAGTGCTTAAACACAGGAGTGCGTCGATCCAGTTTGTGAACATATAGCCGATACCTGATTCCAATATATCAGCTCGAGTCATGGTTTACAGCTGAATCTTTGAGAACCTCAACACCAGATAAGTCATATGCAAAATAATAAAAGTGTGACTAGGGTGACTATGGGATATTGCTGTGGACGTACTTCATAGCGAAAGGCTGAGTGATTTTGCCTATGGCAGTAACAAAGTGATGCTGTCTGACAAACCAATTAACACAGATAATTATGAGCACTGTTTCACACTATGCCAAGTATATTAAAGCGTATTTGGCTGCCTCATACACTACGAAGTATTCCTCCAGTCAACGTTAATTGAGTGAATGACAGATTTATTGAGGCTGTTGCTCAAGTCTACTAAATAGAACATCGTGACAAGTAACAAAGTTATAAAATACGGAGCAGTTCACATTTTAAGTCACAGCGGCTTTCTTAAATCCAGGACGACTCTTGCGACGGCGGAACATCTTCCTGAGACATAGGAATTGCTCTTGTGGGGGAACAAGAAAAGTCATGTGATTCCACATTTACTCACCTAGGCCGCTCGAAGCAGAAGACGTGAACCACCTTCGAATATTCAACCAGGGATGTCCACGTTCAACCACAGACAGGCAGCGATAAGATTAACCGTAGGATGTTCGCTGGCGTATGTGAACAAATTCATTAGCTCATTTTTAACACTAAGCGATTTTAGTGATTAGGCCGCGCTCTGGAGATTCCAGCTAAACATGCCGAGTTACACTAACCAACAGTCGAAAGAGGCCAGATAGTCAGATAATGGTTGGGTATAGGGACAGGTTAGTCACCAAAGTTAATCGAATGCGAACAAAACACGCACGCATGCCTAGGACAGGGATGAGAGTATGTCAGCAGAGGTCATAGGAGTGGAAAGCAAAAGCGTGGTGGAACGTATTTACCATTGAATAATGGAGGCAAAATGTACAAACTGCATTGCATATCATCGTAGAGTCAATTAACATAGATATAATTTGCTCTACGTTTGGGAAGCGGGGCCAACTAGAAACTCATTACACAAATACCTCAGTTATCTTACCTCAGTTATCTTGATCGGCCAATGCGTTTGGAACTGGAAGACGAAGGCATTCACCGAATCACAACTATCACATCTCTCTTCCGGGCAAGAATCCTGATGGGTTCCCCGGTCGGTGACGGGAATCGTTAATACAGGTATCAGTAAATTGAACTCACCAGCTTGGAGATTTGCATTGTTTGGTTGGTTTTGAGTGAATGCAGTTAATTAGCCGAGGCAGTGAAACAAGCACGAAAACTTTCTTGCGGATGGTATCCCACTCTCATTTACAACTGGGATTATTTTTAGGTGTAACTACCTCTATAGTGACTAGTTAGTTGAAATACAGCTGTTTTGGGTCGATATGCCTCAGCCATTTCCCACTCTTCGTTTCCGAGTTAGGGCATGTTTTTTCCCTCTAAGTTTGCACGTCGGTTAAGCATCATTTTGAATCACTGATCTAATGTTACTTATAGTGGTGGTGGTGGTGAGGAGGAGAAGGAGGAGGAGGAGAAGGATGATTAGTCGGAACAGGAGGATTGTGATGACGATGACGATGTTTCCAGTAGTGCACCTTTTAGCTGTTCTTTGTACCTGTTCAGTTAGATGCGTAATTCTCACAGAGTACCGGCCTAACTTTTTCTCTTGAAGGTTCTGGCAGACTGACGCGTCAAAGATTAAAGAAAGGCGTTTTGTTGAGACTTCCCGCAGTAAGTGCGGCATTAGCGCATGGTGATCATTAAGAAGTACATAGCAGATAGACTAAGATGGTCTGAAACGATCATTCCTGGATATCATTTATAAACTGTGATGCCTAGCATTTAGCCTGCAAGAAAAGTACTCGTCACTGCGCGAACAGACTCTTTTGAGCCCATAGTTCTCGTTGCCGTAAACGTATTCATCACAGTTTGCAAGGTTTCCCTATTTATGACTTCTAAAGAATCGCTGGAAATTTGAATGACGCGCTGTTATGTGATCGGTGGCTAACACTGTCTGATTGCATTACACCAGAGGACTGACCCGGTTGGCGGCATTTGAGTGCAATTCACCAGTGGATATATCAATGCCTATCTCGTCTACTTCATGTACTCCCCTCATCCTCTCAGCTAAACAATTTTCAGAACGTCAGATCTCCCGAGGCGTAGCCTTTATAAAACTGTAACATTGTTTGTGCGGGGCATCTTTGAATGTTGTTTCATACAAGAATAATAACAACTAACCCAGAGGAATACACATGAAACCCAGACTGCGGGTCACAAAGTGATGTTATAACTCGCATGCAGTACACAATTTCGACTAGATAGTGCAGAGAGACATTCCACATCACAGATTCCAGTTCACGGTACAACAATTAGATCACGGCAGTCACTTCCGTTTTTCTAATAATTTGTTACTTGGGTTAGCAATCCAAAAAATAAATGTTAGTAGAATGAATTTGGCCATGGAGGGAAATTTCTTGAGACGAACTAACCCAGAGATCAGTTATCCAGAGATAAAGACTCCAGGAAAGGCATTTCTTCTGGATGAAGTATCTTCTGGAAAGTTGAGAAGCCCACTGTTTTCTTGCAGAAAGCAACCTCATCGCTAATAAAAGCAGTGCACATTATGTAATGCTTCAATAAAAAATGAGAAATTCCTAAATTTCGTTTGCTGTCCTTCTCACATTGTCTAACGTTCCATGCTCTGTCTTAAAAAGCATGCGATCTGCATAAACTTTACACTTGTTCAAATCTCAATTCACAAGGAGAGCGAGATGAAGAAATCACAATACCCTCATAGATTAAAAACTTCTTCCTCATTATATTCAAACAGGAACATGTTCTCGAAAGGTGTTTTAAGAAAGGTTGAATCATCCAAGATAGATATTATAGTTTATTTAGTCTTTGTTATAAAATTGTTGGCAAGAAGTTATCCGTGCAAGCGCTTTCAGTTGATATTCAAAAAACATTCTGGAGTGTACAATAATGTCACCTGCATAGCTCAGGAACGTTTCTGAGAGTTGCCAGTTATGTCTAAAGAAATGTAAACTGGACTTCCCAAAAAGATTAATCGTTTCCACCAATCCACAACCAAGTTTCTACTAGGTCAAACCGGTTTTTGAAAATAAAACATCCACCGTAAAAGTATCGTATACATTTCACAATGAACATCGCCGAAAGTTGATCGCAGCCTTCGCACTCAGGTAGGCCTTCTGAATGTGTGATGATCGGCTTAAAGTTAATCAAATCCCCGACTACTCATCAGTAATCATCTTATACACAGTAGCAATACTTCAGAACACGCTCTCATACAAATATACCTAACAGATATTACGCAACAACACTTGTCAATAGTACGTGCCGTACAGAACGTACACCGACTTACGCCAAGACCATTTCTTTCGTATGCCATATAGTTGGGAAAAACCGCTTCAGGTTCGACGTGTACTTTCGATTGAGGTCGCAACCGGACAAAGAACACCGATAATTGCCAACAATAACCCCGTCAGGATTGAGCATTGGCACAACTTTGAACACAAATTGTGACCGTAATAACTGGAGCAGGTAAAGAAAAAAGAAACCATTCTTGTTTAAATTTAAGAAAAATGCAAGCAACCGGACAAAGAACACCGATAATTGCCAACAATAACCCCGTCAGGATTGAGCATTGGCACAACTTTGAACACAAATTGTGACCGTAGTAACTGGAGCAGGTAAAGAAAAAAGAAACCATTCTTGTTTAAATTTAAGAAAAATGCAATCAACTTGATCCACGCAAACGATTTGTTATAAATAAGACAGCTAGTAGGTTTGACGGACTTGATGCAATTTGATGACCTGATGATGTAAAGCTGATAAGACATCTTGTCAACCTCTACTCAAGAATGACTCAGTAGAACATGAACTTATGCTCTGGGGAAATGCATATTTAAGGAAATAAATGTTGCGTATGAAATTGTGAACATCAGTTGCACGTTTTTCAAACTGTAAGCCATAGATCACAAAACTTGCCAGGGTAGTAAACAATACTTGTCAAAGACGTCGTACCAGGTAATTGAATAATGGCAAGTTATCACAAGCGTTAGTTAATCTTTACTTTGCAACTTATGTTGTGAATCACAAATTTTATCCAAAGTATTTCAACACTATGCTTTACTATTGTGTCAAGCAACTCCTTATCTCATCAAATCAGTGTTGCAGTCGAAACTCAATTCACCATGTATCCAAATATTTAGATTCAGACTGCCCCACTCTTGCCTTAAACCATCTTTCAAAGAGCTGAAGGAACTCGTGTTAAAGAATTCTGCTATGCTTACCACGAAAGCAAGTCTTGGAGGCATTTGAACCGATTCAACCTAAGACTACAGATTGTCGGATCAAATACCTGTGGTCTGATCTGAGAGTATGCTTTGAATCACGGTCTCGCTGAAGTTGAATCTTTGTTCATTATCACGATAGGTAATAATTTCAGTCAGCTGAACACAAAAACGGACAATCAGCGTCTTCGTTTAATAAAGACAGTTAGAGAAGTACCCGACCTGAAGACCTACTTCGTTATAAAGTACCATTCATATAAAAAGACCTGACCATGAGATGAACGTCGCAGTTCAATCTTGGCATGGTGTCCTAATTCCGTAGACTTGCATCCTGACACATGTTTTGCACAGACCTTCTTGATCATTTTGTTTCACTCAATAGTAATTTAATACGCCAACTTGTCAACTGACCCAAGTCGAACGACGTGCTGAACTACCGATCTGTCAGCATCAGCTGATTCATTGAGTGCGTGTCGCTTAGGTGGCAAGCCCGGAAAGGCTCGTATAACATTAGCAATAGTTACTTTATATTGCTTCCTGATGCTGACTCAAAAACCTACACTCTACAACCGGTTTCGTCCTTGCTTAAACCCGTCAGGTAATGACTGTATGAATGGGTATCAAACCGGCAACCCTTGTGATTTAGAACCGGAGGTCTTACCCATTGAGCTACTAGATCCATGTGTGTCGCAATCCAAGGTAGACTACATTCTTCTGCGCAAGCAGAGTATAAAACAATTTACAACTCAATTATTAATAAATTCCAGAAGAGATGTTTATATAATTAGTGCCTCAGAAGATGACAGCTTCGACTCACAACGTTCTGTGTTGCTGGTTCTATCCCCCATTCAGACTACCTATACCTGATTAGTGCGAACGAGTACAAAACAGATCTTAGAGTTTCGGTTTGAGGTCGAATATTTAAAAGCGTTATGAATACCATTCAGGGTCTTTCCAGCCATAGCTAGTGCAACCTAACGATCCGGAGTGGACTGTGATCATTTACACCAACGAGGTGTAGAACAAGGTATAACTCAATATGCATTTTACTTTCTGATGGGCTGTGTAATATGAACTGTGTTGCTGGTTAACAGTGACGTCAACCGTTCACGTATTCAAGAGGGGTGGAAAAACAAGTTTGCTTTATGGTGTAATAAACTGTTATGTACGTAACTACTTATGGCTTGCCAATTGCCAGAAACATATTCCTATGACAGGAACCAAAAGCAGCGTTTTCACAAGAGGTTCAATAGTGGGATTTGGCGTCCACAAGAAAGTAAAAACAAAGCCCAATTCGTAATTTCTTATCAGAACATTTCCCGCAAACTGTCATACATTTCAAACAATGAGTTAATAACGAACGGTATAGCAATTCAATGCAACGTGGAATGTGAAAAGTGTTGAAACGGAGTGTGCAACTGCCACTAATCGAGTAGTCCTACTTTCAGTGTGAGATGATGAGGACTTTTTTGCAAATCATCGGCCTCAAAAAAGACATCTAAAGGATGTGGATGATCATAGGAAAATATAATGTGTTCCACGAGTGTTTTGGTGAGTTTTAAAAGGAAATGTACTCGTGTAATTGACCGCATAAAAGTAATAGGCGGTTTAATCAGTTTCCTTTTTCATGTACAGATAATACCTACACTTAACTGGTAAGTCGATTGGAGATCTACGTCAAGATTAGTATACGCTTTCAAGTGCACTATCTGAATAAGTACCAGTGTAGTGAGACTTAAAAACTGATAGCAAATCGTTGTAAAAAAAATACTAACAATAGTGAATTAGAAACATTGAGTTCCTCTGTGACATTCAGCCAGAATAGTGAGTGTGTAAATGGAATTACCATTGGAACAAAAACGACAGTTTTTCAAGTAGAAGGAAAAATGTAAAAATTGATATGCAACCGCTTGTGTATTGCCGAATAAAACTTAGCTAGCGTAAAACAGCGCATCTCATGTTACAAATTTTCAGAACCGGTAAGCCATATTTTTCAGCAATCAGCGATCTGTTCTATGTGCCGATAACTAATGGTCTGCCAGTAGTTATGGAGCTGGATTGAGATGCGGACAGCACTCGCAATTTAGAAGGCTTCTTTAATTTATTACTGCTCCTGGGAACTGTTAATTCGGACAATAAATGGAATCTTTGCATCTCGGGATCTGTATGTTCACCAAGATGTCTTGTTAAGTTACGAATATCTGGCTGCCTTACAGGTAATATAGACAATATAACCTCGTGTGGCTGAAGTTTATCGTTTTGGAAGCTCTCATCGTACTGCTAAGTGAAAGTTCTGGAAACGAAATCAAAAGACTATTGCATGAACTTGTCCATCTGGCCAAGGACACTGTCAGGGGACTCAGCGGTTACGACAGTGACTGTTTGATTTATGAACCCTGGCAGTTTTATCGCTTGGTTCTCACATTCTTGAACTTCTACTTACTGATGATAATGAGACCTGTTGACTTTACCCCTTAATGTAAACTATGAAATAGGGTCTTCAAAAGGAGCAGTCAGCTTCATACAAAAATGCACTGGCCATGTTACATGGTACAATGACAAATTGTCTGCATGCTAACCGGCCACCTTGGACCACATACTAACATCAACAGTGCTGACTTTTTTAAAAGCTATTTAGAGGGTTAGGACAAATGAGAGTATGTGAAACGCTTTCTGTTAATAAGTCGTGATTTCCGAGTACTCTATTCAATCTAATCCACGCAATCAACCAGTAGACCAGTGTCCAGTTTAAGCACTTTGCATCAGAATCAAAATTTTGACACATTCCTCCAGAAAAGTTATTTAACAATCCATTTTCATAAGAAAGCAAAAAGTCCGTTTTCGTAAAAGTGCGACAATTCCTGAATGTTAAACATAAAAAGGTGTTGTATGAGTTCGGAGATTACCCGTGCATCTGGATCCTCGCTGGTCAGGAATTCTAGCATGCCTTGGACCATCCAGCTACTCTGTGTCTCACCAGGATGTACGCGGGCAGTAATGATCACGCAGCGCTTGTGATTGTCAGGTTCCTCCTCTTTCTCGTGACGTATGTTATCAAACTGGAAGGGATAATAGTTGGTAATCGGTTACTTTAGACTGTGTGTGCCAAATAACTTTGGTTTCAAGATGGCAAATTGTTATATGCTACTTATGTAGCAGACCTAAGCGTGGTTTTCACTCCAGGAAAGATCTTTCTTTCCTCCATGAGTTGAATACTCAGAAACCAACCTTTGTATTGTTTGGCCGGTCCGTAGTTGGCTCTGTTATCGTCAGTATGGGAACTTTATTACCAGCTAGCGTTTCACAAAGCACTTGTTGATGACAAAGCCGTCTGACCTTCGGATTTCGCTCCAGGTTGGTCAAGTAATCACGTAACTGAGAGTAAGTGTAGGGGTAACAGCATGCGAAGTACACCACATCCTGCGAGTACGGAAATTCAAAGGTCCACGTCAAAGAATAATAAATATCGTTAGAACATTTCGAATTTCTGTCTCGTTTGGCTGATTTAGTGTAGCGAAACTGATCATCATCGTTTACTTCACTTGCAGCCCCATCTCTGTAAAGAAATTAAGATATGATTTTGTTAGGTGAAGTAAAACTGTCATTTGTTTAGATCGAGTTAAACTTGTTGTCATACTTTAGCTCATATGGGCTACACGAAAGTGAAAGGCAAAATCGGTCGAAGTAACTGGGAACAGAGTCCGCATTCAGGCGGCTGATAGGTCAAAAAGTTGCTGCTAGATAATCTATAGCTCCATCGTCACATGCAAAAATATAAGCAAATATGCCTCCATGTCTCATAAAATTATTGCACATGGACCACCAATCCAGGCAAAACAATTAACCAGCAAACGAATTCAAGACATGAACGCTTTATGCTTTAAAGGGATTTCGTTTCAAACATCTCCTCCTACACATGACTGATGAACTGCTATCCAAACCACTTTGCTACTTTTTTCATTTCATTGCAGTTCTGATGGTTAAGTGATCTGTAGTGCGCTTCCTACCTCATTCGAAAACCAAATGGCGTTGAACAGATTCAGTAAAATGATTACAATCTGAACATCACCCACAATTGATCGCAGCTGTCGCATTCCCAACGAATTTCAGTCGGCCTCTGTCGAAAAGATAAGCACTAAGCTCGAGTTTCACTCTCATTAGAGCTCGTCAGTAGTGCATATCCTCACCATAAGCTAGAGCGGTTGAGTGTTCACATATGATACTTCGACCGTGTCTAATGTGAGGTCAGTGGCGCAGTGGTAAACACGGTTGCCTCATGAACAGCGTGGCCGTTGTTCTAGTACCGGCAATGGCGATGATATGAACTACTGACGAGCTCTAATGAGAGCGAAACTCGAGTCTAGTGCTTCTTTTCGAAAGTGGCCAACTGGAAAGTCGATGGGAATGCGACAGCTGCGATCAATTTTGCATGATGTTCAATTCGAAATAAACCAAATTTCCGCCTACTCATCAGTAAAATTATTACAGTTTTATCGAAAAAGTGAGAAGACAATGATTGTGAAATAACAACATTTCGTTTAGTCTCGCCAGCAGCTTAACTGGAACAATCAGTTCAAACACAGGTGCAACGCTACCGGCGTGCGACTGAATAAGTAAAACGTTATGCGGCAAAAAGTCACGTTACTCAAACCGGCAACTTATGACTAGTAGTGAAGACTTAGTGGTCATACAACAAAGACCAGCTGGGAGTATGCAAACATTATTGACTCAGACCGTGTCTTTTCATCATTAGTGTTTTAAGTAAGCACTTGATGATATTTCACAATTGTACTACACATCTCCTATCTGTTTTGATGAATTGGATAAATGAAACCCAATGCTATCAATCGCCTTTCCGTAAGCCAATGATACTAACTAGTAGGTTACCATGGAGAACGTTATAATCTTTCTGAGACTTGGTAACTTTAGTTGGGTGTTTAGAGTCCAGTGATCGTTCTTCCCTTCCGTAGATGACCTTGAAGGATTTGCAAGTTTGTCTGCTTTCAGCCTTTCTTCAAAAATCTTTGCAAAATGCAAATTGTTCTGTGTTCTCTGCTAAACGATAATCGTTTTCATATAGATATACTGCCGAATACAATAGATTTTCTACTGGTCGTGAAGTAATTCCTGCTTCATTTGTATCATTGTGTGCGGTTATTTTTCTCACAGAAATACCGTCTTGAAACAGGTGACAAACACACTAACAAGCCGAATAAGATATCTATTCGGATTTGTGCCTCAGAGTTTCAACAATACCTAACCTCCTCACTTTTCGAATTACTATAAGCTAGCACCACACCATGGGTTATAATGTCCTCCTGATACTCTCTGCGAGGTTTGTGAGAATAATGGTAGTGTCGTCTGCATAACTTCGGCCAAGTTGATAACTTCTTAACTCCTGGTAAATATACTGGGAGAATATCTTTGAACTATATTCAACCTCTATTACCTCATTTGTCTCAGTCCACTTCTATTTCATCAACCTAAAAAACAAAAATCACCGGTTACAAGCAGGAAAAACGTGGAGCAACTAGATCACATAATGCGCAGTTATTAGTTGACCGTGTCTCTCCTCTGAAAAATTTATCTGTTAGATACAGTTTATTGCTAAGGCAAAGTGACAATCAGGTTTTGGGGCTCCTACCACATAAACACACAAATATACTTAGAGGTTAAGTAATTAGCTATCAATTTTCTGCATACTGAACTATTACAAAACCAAGTTCTCAACTTTATTGATCACCGTGAACTTAAACCACTGGTAACGGATTGGTACAGGCATAGCTAGAGTGAATGTTAGCCACAGGAAACTGAAGTACCAATCGAACTTCTTTAGTGCGCATGAATTTTGATATCAGTCGTTTCGGTAGTTACGAGGTTACGCCATAGGACTGGTTCTGATCAATTAACGGGAGTTTTGCACATTATTTTGAACGGCTCATCCGGGACTACTTCGTGGTTTCATTTCGCGAGGTTTTAACATCCGAACATCTTGCTGGATATCCACCCTTCACGTGAAGGAAAATATGCTTTGACTGCCTCAAATTGTTATCGGATAGTCCGAAAGAAAACATTCTATTCATCTGGATGTAATGAAATGTTAGAATGTTAAACTCCGTGGTGACCCTGTTGATCTCTAAACACAAACTAGGGGAATGTGTAAACAAACCTACTTGATAGTGACGCTGAAAATGCCCTGTTGGTAAACTGGTTAACAACGGACCAGATAATGATGATGAAGTTCGTTTAACGTTCAGTTTCATGAAATGACAATGTGATTCATTTGTCTACATGACAATTCATACGGTATATGAGTATATCACGATGTACAAAATCGTTGGGTTGCCCGTCCTCACTACTGTTACCATCAATGTGGATAGTATATGTTGCAGTGAAATATACTACAGTAAGCATGTACGGGTAAATCTGTAACCTTAGAGTTTGAAAAAGGAATACAGGTTTGATCGACGCTCACAAGTTCTGTAAACGAATCACAGTATTTACTAAAGTCGCTTGTTGGCAGAAGAGCTCATTATTGTTAGATATTAGTAGAATACCGCATTTGAAAATATGCATAATATGAAGTGTGTCGAAATTTCCACAGAGCAATATATAATTGGAATACCCCTCTAGCTGCAAACTATTTTGTGAATTGATTCGGGTGAAATCCAATTGCTGCTAGCTTTGAACGAGCAACAGAATCAACCTGCTCATAAGCTGTAAGCGCTCTATCAGATGAGATACGAAGCCACGCTAGAAGCTCGGATATTTTATATATGAGCATGCCTTTTCTGTCACTGGTTCAAATCCAGCCGAAGCCCTGAGCTTTCACAATCGGGTTTCATTTAAATAATGAAATCTGCCAAACTACTGATAAGTGTTCATGTCATTGGTGGGATGACGACTGATGTGATTCAAATGAGTAACCGTCACCTTGAAGGTATTTGATAAACACTACACATTTATTCTTTGAGCAATCTAGTATACTACAAATTTATTAGTGTTTTCCTCACGTTTGCCAATGTGTACCAAGTACATTCATGTAGCAGACAATTGTAGGAAACTCTTCCAAGGATGAAGCCATTTTTGGTTAATTTATGGACAACATATGTGTGGACGCACACATTTACCAGACACTTCTGTAAGCCCAAATCACCTGGTCTAAAACCTTAGGTTGGTCTCATCAAATACTAGATCAGTCATTCTTTGTACATCTAAGCCTTCAGTTAGACTTTAGATGAAGTCTTAGGTGGACGACGATGAACCGCTCCATCTAGACAGTATGAGACTTCAAGATGAATAACAATTTCATTTTTCAGTAACCAATGGGGTTGCGGTTGCCCAGACGGCCCGACATAAAATTCGTATATGCACCCAAGTTTTTAAGGGTCAATAACGGCTAACCAACAAACAATTCATGAGTGCCGGATACAAATAAAACGTTGTTCACGTAATTAAACACACAACAGTTGCCCTGTTTCTAGTGTACCGCGAGAGGGGATAATTGCATGCATAAAGAATGCAAGGGGATAAAACGTTCCCTCTACGAACCGCCTAATTTGTTCGAGTTACCGCCTTTCGTGTGCTCAGCGAATGTTTATTGAATGAGATGACTTCCACAAAATAATTTATAGAGAAATAGTTTACAGACTGGCAAAACGAAGTGAGTGAAGCTTGAAAGTCACTGGTAGTATGCCACACAAAGAAAATGCTACCATCATTTTGCACATGCTTTTAACACTATCTTCCAGCTTTTAATGTTTGCACTCCCAGAGTCACACCTGCTGATCTGGTCGCTTCAGTTATATCTAAAACGAGCAGTCAATACAGGTCATGTGAATGGAACATAAGTCCAACGGAGATTTGAAGGAAGAAAATGTTACAAGACAGAACTGTCAGAGAAATTTACTGGAGGACCGTTTTTGCTGGGATTTCGTCATTCAGTTGCATCGAACCCTTTTCTTGAACAGCCCACCATTCTCTGGAACTCGATTTAGTTACATCAAGATTTTGAGATAAACCACTTATCGTCTTGGCTGCATTGACTATATCATTCTATTCGTTATCGGATGCTGAACCACCGAGCTACCCTACAACCCTAGTTGGTTAAAAACACGTCACTAATTCTGGTGAATACTTTGATAGCACTTTAAAAAAACTAAACAAATTTGCCTCAATTAAGCCAGTGCCTCGGTTTTGTCATTAAGTTGACGTTCCATGTGGTTGTCTCATATGATCTTATCATAATTGAACCGTAAGACAAGCATATGGTAGACTTTTTTCAGGGAAGTGATCATTGACATCCAGTAGCATGGCGTAGGGCATGAATAAGTCGAATATGGATGTTGGAGATTGAGAAGCAAAGCTCGACGATGGAAAGTCCTCAGGTGAATTGCCACCCTCGTTGGCTGTATCGTCGAAGTGTAAGTCACAAAATTGATAACACAGTGACAAATAACTACTATGTCACGTGCGAAGTTGGAGCACTGTTGGCACTGTGCTGAATATACGATTTAATAAAGCTTGGTTCTAACATCCGAAAGTGAAACAATAATGTTAAATCGACTGAACATACTTTCTACATAAAAAATGAGAGAAATATACTTTGGAAAATCTCGTGAGTAAAATCCATGCATCCAGCCAACCTGCATCCGGCAAGTCACAGGCTTATTCCAAAAGCACATATTTACCTCTGCTTACTAAATCTTAGCAATGCAGTCAGATTGTAGCCACCCTAACCCAACTATAAAGTGTAATGACCGACGACCGTACAGCTTCTCCAACAATCCTGGTTATGGTCACCTACTTAATGTTGTCTGTTCCACAAAGGTGAACACGCCTGACATAAGAGGCCTACTAGAAATTCACCACTTCTGTTTCCCACAGGGACTACAAACCACCACCTTCAGAGGACGCTTGTATTTTTCTAACGCCCTCAGGTAATATCGTAACACTGTGTGTCGCTGCACCTGAACCATTTCACCCATCGATTCTGGAACCCAAAGATTTGATGCGTTTCCCGTGGGTGACGTATAGACGCAAACATATTCGGCAACTTACTCCCTTGCTCTGGTCTCAACCGTTTGATTCATGCTAGACTGGCACTGTATGTTTCGAATGCTTCAAACCTAACTGAAAATTTTACATTTCTGCCAGAGTTTAAGGTGTTTTTTGTACGGTGAATTTTTGAACTACATTCTGACCTCCCTTGTGAAAGAAAGTCTTCAATTTTGGTTCATGAGAACCATGCACGATCATGTGAACCGAAAGAATCACCGAGCCAAGTTTAAATCATTCTTGAAAGTGGAAATACCCGAGTGTGAATGATGGCTGAGTGTAGAAACAAGGGAACTCTGTAACAGGATTCGTAGCCCGCTCATTTTCGTTTCGGTAAAGAAGTGACCAATGTTAAACGAGTTGAACGGTTCCAGACTTCAAATTAGAGGGAATTACGTGGCGAGCTGGGACTGAATGATGCACGTATACGGTAATTCAATCACTGTTTGAATGTGGTAAAAAAATCTTGGATGTATATTGCAGTGCAATCAGCTTGTTTAATCGCAGTCGTGACAAGGATACGCACTGAGAGCAAGGCTCAAGTCTAGGGCTTCTTTTCGAAACAAGTTGCTCGGAAAGTCTATCCGAATTCAAAGCTTGCAATCAAATGTGAGTGACGTTCAATTCGGAGTCAACCAACCTAAACTTAATATATTCTTCCAATGTGTTCGACGTATTTCCTAACAGAACAGTGAAACACTAGATGCAGTACATTTGTTATCGAAACGCCATTGCCTTCCAAATGGTTTAACCACTTAAAGGAATACAATTATGTTGAAATGAATCACAGACACACAGTGTCGGTCGCGATCGATACAATTGGCTCAGAGTGCAAGAAGTTATATGACTACAAAATATTCACCATAAGAGTAACCTACCTTCGCAGTCTGATTTGCAGGTAACGTGATTGACCCGCAATTGTTCCGGTCGGCACGACTTCGTGGTTTTCAAACTCACAGCTGGTCGCTCAACAATAGAACTAAACTTTAAAAACTAGGAAGGCTCAACTATGTTAATCACCATGATCAGGCTATTATTGATTTTCTTAGCCTGGTTCTTAATTGGACCAATCCTTATTATCTCACGTTCTGTACAAACGCTTCACCGCATATCCGATACATTCAGTCACATAACGACGAGAGAATAACACTAGTATTCTGGATTCAGTTTGATAAGTATGACGCCTAGCAGAACAAGAATAAGTGTTTAACAAATGAATATGGATTGTAGTTTCGGTCGAACTGAGTCGGAAACTACGACGGTTCAATTTTCAGTCTTAGGTGTTATGAGTTTACGACAAACATTTGATACGTTTCGAATGCATTAGAACACACAAGTGAATAATTCAAGTTTAGTTCGCTCATAGAGTAGAGCTTCTAGTCCTGTTTGTGCTGATGGCCACTTCATGCAGCTGCTTGAAGAAGCCATCGAAATCCATCTGTGTACCTTTGTGAATGTTTGTCAGTTCAGAAGCTATCCGTAACCGAGTCAGGAAGGAGGAAGTCGGTCATGTTATGAAAGTGAGAAATGCTTCCCTTCATTTGGGACTAACTACACGCTGTTATTCGTTATCACTTGTGCACCACATTTTTGAGACTGCTGATTGCTCTGTATGTTTTCAGTGTACTCCTAAACCACGTGGTACCTAAGCTTGTTAGGCAACTCATATTCAGAGTGTTCTGACTGTTCAATAGAAGACAAACACAGTTGCAGATTTACATGGTTGACCTGATAAACTACCCGTTCCCCATTCACCCCCTTTAATGATTCCCCTGTAAAATTCGTGATATAAATGTGATGTATTTAACCTGATGATGAATCACTGAAAACGAGCTTGTTCGCTACACAGTATTTTTCATTTTACATGTAGATGTATCAACACCAAGCCCAAATGGTGACCGTGTGCTGATGTGACGTGCGCAATAAAAGTATGTGCTATGTCCTAATATTACTTTTATTTCAGGTGACATGTCATTCGAACGGTTAGATGAAAACAAATCTAATGAATTTAGATTAATTTGGAAGCAAAGCACTTAGTATACAATTTTTGTAGATGCAGTTACGTTGTGGCAAAGTAAATTATTAAATGTGTCATTACTCAGAAACCTACTTCCATTTGGTACGGTAGTATTGGATATCTTCTCCAACCCGATGCCATCCAATTTTTGACCTTCGAGCTGCTTTTTCGCTATACATCAGAGGTCGCATCCCGCTAGAGAAAAGGCTAGTGGCCTGAGGGAGCCAAAAATTGAAGCTGTTCATATAAAATTTACTGTCTTCAAAAACGTTTGTCGCACAAAACCCACTGGTTGCATTGGTTGCATAAAAACGGATCTTCGTTACCACCCAATAACATGAAAAAACATCTGAAAACTATTTACGAAATGCAGTGACAGAATACGATAGAGTCTACTTTCCTTGTCGTTCCGTTCAGACAGTAGACTTTATTTAACCAAAGCATTCGTACCACTCAATATTTTATCCATCGCAAATAATATCAATCAATATGATTTTAGTTAAAATACTCCTGGCAGACGTCATCAGTTTTGACAAAGACATCTAATATCGAAACTTTTTCAAACAGTTTAAAGTTTCTGATCAGTTGTTACAGACGGAAATGTGTGTTTGAAAACAACAATGAAAAACAATTCATATGTTGAGGGCCAGTGGTTGTCAGTGGCTTATCTTGCAGTTCGACTTACAAGAATAGAACGATAACATACGTGGCATCTGTCAGCAAAAAGCCGAACATTAATGTTTGCAGTCTAGAAAACAATAAGGACGATGATACTTTGAACATAATAGGTTAATCATCTACTGAACACTTGTGTAATGTTTGTCCAATATACCAACTGATTGACTCAGGAGAATGGTCTACTTTAAGCAATCTAAGGCCGTAATGCATGTATATTCAAGAACTAAGTTTACTGAGGTCCTAACATAGTAAGGGTTATCGCGCAGGTTCATTTTGGTCGCTTGCGTTTTTTTACCGTACACACGTGTTATCCGAGTTAGCTCACCGATGTTAGCGACGTGGGCACCTTTCGCCCTTCTGATGAGTGGTTGCATAGAGCGGATTCCAATGTTCGTTTCGTTAACGCTTCTAACTAATTCGCCCAAATCTACTTTGTTGTTCATAACCAAAGCAATAGATACAGCCTTCTTCCAAAACCATTCGTCTGCTGGTTACCGAATCGCTATTAACATCAGTGTTAAATTGGGAAGTCAATATTTGAGATAGAGAGTGGAGTGGAAACGCGTTCTGGTTATGAGTTCACCGCAGATTCCAAGATATAATAAATTTACTGATGGAACTGCTTCTTATTTTACTTTTTATTCTAGGATGCGGAGATAAACAAGAAGAGAAAAAAAACAAATCCAAACATCCAGGTAAACAGTGCACAAATGACAAGTAGTACAGAGCTTTCCTACCTGAGGTGAATCGCAAATGAGCGAATCGGACTAATCGGTAGAACGTGCCGCCCCACACAGTACATGTTTATATAGAAATGTATCATGGTTAAAAATTTTAAAAAAATGAGAATCGTAGTGAATAGTGAATCTGTGCATTACAGACAACCTTTTACTCCACTTTGTTGTTTACTGGCTGAATCTTTTGACAGTAACGAAATCTGTCTTTTATGCTTGAAATGCTTTCAATACCACAATGTATATGATCCACTAACCTTATAAAAATTGACTATTGTAAAACGATATCTTTTGTCCACTTGAGTGTTTGAAACACGAAAATAAAACCACTGGGTGTATTTTCTTGTGAAAAGATCTGATCGCAGGAAAAGCTCGTAATCGTTCTGTCCTCTAGAATACAGAATAAACAGGCTGTAGACGCAAATGTTCAAACTGTAACATCTAAACGCTAGCTTGAACATTACATGATAGTATGAGAAAATTCCATTTTAATTGGCACACATTTAGTGACCATTATGATGGGTTACAATAACAATAATCGGAAACAGCCAAGGCATCAAAAATTCAAATTCAAAATCTTGCATTCGGGTTACTTTTTAATCTGGTTTCATTTACACGTACATGTCCAGACAAACTATGGGGCCGCATATTACCTTACGGATAACTGTGTCCTCTTACGCCATAGACTGTCCACTTCCCATGTATAACCAAATGATGTCACTATACTTCACAATCAAGAAACTTTATTTGTGCTTAGCATGCCAACTAAGACACCTGCAAAGCTTGTTGTAACAAAAGTTACGGGCCACTTTGGCGTGTGACCCTTCTGTGGTCCACCGTTCACCTTCAAGGTCTCACTATGTCGCTTCCTTATGTTTCCCACAAATCACTCGAGCTCGATTGCTTTAAATTACTTGATTCTCAATTATTGACCTGCCTACTTTACACACGTGTCAATTCGATGTTCAAAACCGTCCAAGGTGAACTACTTTATTTTGAAGAGGTAAAAATTCTGTCCGTAATTTCTACAGGGAATGAATCTGCTCCCACTTGTATAGACCATCAACAAAAGCGCTTTTTCTATTAAGCATAGCTGTTTGTTGTAGTCTCTGTCAATCAAAGAAACCTGCGATTGTGTCGCTTACGACGAGCTAACGGTCGTGCTCTTTTATCGTAACTTATATATGCTAATCGATTTAGTAGAACAAGACTAGCTGTAAACATTTGCCTCTAAAGTTGTTTGACGATTTGCTCAGTTTTCGAATTTGCATAGAGTACTAAGGAATGCTTTGTTGTATCCTTTAAATGTCGGCTGACTTCGCACGCTTAAATTGTTGACAACCTAGTTTACGAACAAATTTTCTGACCTCGAGATGATTACGCAGTGACATCTCGAAGTGGGTAGGCTCTTCGGTTAACTTGATTATGTCAGGCGATGGCTTTTCAGATACTTCAAGTGCATGTGCACCCCAACGTGGTGGCAATCTTTGTAAAGATTTTGTAAATGCACTATGAACAGATACGTCTCAAATAAATAATTATCATTATGACATGAAATGATCTTAGTTGTTTGTGAGAACAATGAAGTCCCTTGAGCATGTTATAGCAAAAATACCTGTAAAAAGTTACACAGGGTGGTTAGAGCGTGCGTATCGTTTATTCGACTGATGCCACTCACACATGTAGTTTTCACTCAGTTCGTTAAGCATAGGAATAAACTTAGGTTCAAGCGGATTAAGTTTTTGCCAAAAGTTATGTTGCCATTCTTAACTTAAAAATCAACACGATGGTTACTTCCTTCGTCCCTTCAGCGTTCTTTGCTCATTGGCTCTACTGGGAATTAACTTGCAAACTGGAAAGCATCTGTCTTGACTTCAGAATGGGTTTACAGAGTTAAGAAGTATACCACAAAGACTGACTGATTTCATCGTAGAAAAAAGAAGGTGTGACAGATAAGGAACTTAATTCGCTTACTCTATGCCAACCATGGCGATCGCGACCACCGTTCCAGAGAATGACATTTTGGATTGTTCAACGCTTATGCTTATAAATATTTCAAAATGGCCCGAAGATGACGGGTTTGGCCCTCTAAACTTTAGACTGGACCCAGCTGACGATAGTCTGAACATGTTCAACTCGCCGGTTTTTGTCAGGGATCCAAACAGGACAAAATAGACCATTCCCTAACATGGCCCTGCTTAATTTTCTACACTGCCGGAAAATCTGGCTCAGCCTGCTTTTATTCAACCGTAGTTTATTCCGGCTAACAAAATGGCTTGAGCAACTAACGCCCCAAGGTGAGTTGCAAAACTGGAAATGGGTTCATTTCATTTTCTCCGAAAGGCAAAACCCAGCTACCGGACTGTGATAATCTGCAGTTAGTGGTGGATGACCATTAGTACTCTGTTTTGTAAGAAATCCCCTTTGTAATAATTCGTTTACTCCGTAGTTACACAGTTTTGAGATGGTTTGGATAGCTGATTACCCAATAACTATGTTTTAACCGAATACAGAACTAGCGAACGAAACTTGCACAACTTTAAGAAGTATACAGTAAATGGAATACTGTTCACAAGTTTGTTTCGCACGGACAACGAACGCGGCAAAATTAGTTGAGATCTTACCGTCTAAGAAATCTCATTAAAATATGTGGCGAATTAATTGCATATCTAATAGCTGCATACGTTCCGTGTATTTTGTTTTGTATTGACAAGATCACAAGCAGTTAACTAACCGTATGTGATGAAGACAAATTACCATAGGGCTGTTAATGAGTTTTAAACAACTTTGAGTTGTAAAGTGTAGAATACCAGGCAGACCGTCTCTAACGTAAGACGTGGCAGGCTTTTTTCTTATCCTTTTGCTAGTATTTAGTTGATTACCGCAT
>JTDE01001636.1:3505-19444 GCA_014338405.1 Paragonimus skrjabini miyazakii | reverse complement strand
AATAATCTGGAGTCGGAGACAGGCCACCCGTTGAAAATGGCTTTCATTCACGTCATCGCGTGATGTTAGTTGCATATTCATTTCTTCGGTAACAGTAGGCGCATCTCACTGAAATTCATTATACCGCGTTTAAGAGGTGTAGATTGAGGAAGGCGCACAGCTCCGAACGCATATAGTTGAGTTTGAGTCTTAATAAAGACAATCATTTCACTGAATGCATTACTACCGAAATTGGCTGACAGTTGCAGGTAATTTTCAGTTGCTCTTCTCTTCAACATTATCAGTCTAATGAATTGGTTGGAAACTTGTCGGACCTTGAGAGCGTTTTTCACGCAATTAAACCAACTAGTTTAAACGAATATAACTAAGTAGTTGTTAACTTTCACATTGTCGCAAGCCATCCCACAAAACGTTTCCAAGGTTTCCATAGATCGTCCGAAGAAGAAAATCTACGGTTCATAATTAAGATCTTAGAACCAAGTAAAAACTAACAGAACTACTAATGACGATTTGCCTGTTGGCGCATAATCAGACCGAGAAGGTGAGGAATTTGGACTAACTTCTTCCACAGACTGGGATTACTGAAGTGAAACCCTGTGACTAAGATGTTTCAAAAAATCGTAACGTAATCCTTGCGTTCATACAAGAACTCGCATGGTAGGTGTGACCTCAAATAATTCCTAATTACTGGAAGTCTGGCGAGAGCCATATGGATTTTCTAACATTGTTACCACTATAAAACTTGCACACCGTCAAGACACCTCAGGTTATTATCCTATTAACCTGTTAGTGTTATTAAATGTGCGCAAGAAAAGTTCTGAAACTTACGTATATATTGCTTTTCTCAGGTTACCGCTCTCGAACCTGGACTCAAATTGCAAAAGGTTAGCGTTTGAATGAAAAGTTTGTTTTTGAGGCGCAAAACCGTATGGTCTGGATTTGACAAACTAAGAAAGAAACGGGGTAGAAAAACATACACAGTCATAGGCATCATATAAGTGACAGTGGTACTAGTGACTTTGTATTGCTTGCATCGGGCCCATGCTCCGCTGAACCAGGCTAGATTTGGCCAAACCATCCCGTCATAAACACTGATTCATAGTAGCTTGTGAGTACTTTACTAGTTGCTTTATCTTCCATGGTGAAGGCGAACTGATTAATACAAAGGTCAGTGATCAGTATGTTTTAATCAGATTGATGCTATTGGTCACGCTGAATGAGCTGGCTTGAAAGTGAATGTAGTTACTTATTTAACTGTAACAAAATTCACATATAAATCTAATGTTTCTGATCTAGATGAGTCGTCAGTCACGACTGTCCAACGGCGAGGGGCATAACAATTGCAGTCTAACAGAAACGGAACTATTTGCGACCAGAATGATATCAAAACAAAATGTGTGATTGCTCAAGGTTGATCAACTGACCAAAGCTTGGGGAAACATCTCCTCATGTGAAACCGCGTCGGTTAACTTGACAGTAATTTTCCGTGAGAATGGGAATTTATTACAATCTACAAAAGATTCTCAAATCGGTAACAAGGCTGTTTCACGTAAACACTGAGTGAGTACAAGAGCATTAGCAGAACTTGCTGTAAATCATCAAATAAAAAAGCACTCATATTTCGTCGCAACTTTTGTACTTATACAAGCTTTTCTCAAAAAAAAACGCTGTACCATAGTTTTTCTTGGATTAGGGCTCGTCACTAAAACATGACTCCCATCGCCACGACTTGCACCACTTTCGCTCATTTTGAGCACTGCAATTCACCCAACATCAGACAAAACCGACTTATAGTAGTCAAGGCGACCGAGCATACTGAGCGCAATAGATTGTGGTTGAAAATTTGCCAGTGACATTTTGGCCATGATCAATACAAAGACAGTGGAAAAGTAGTCAACGCGGTTACTCCATGAGAACCTGTGCCGCAGTTCAGATTACAGTCATGGCAAGGACGTGCGCGGATGACAAGCTCGAACAAGATCGACACTTAACTGGGTCCGTGGTATATTTTGGAAGCAGGTTTCCATTCTTTTATGAAAGAATCATCTAAAATTAACTTCCTGGACACACACGAGCTCGACACTGACAATCGTTACTGCAGTTTGCCACCAAACCAGTATTCTGCTGCCGATCGCCTTTTTGGCTGGAATTACGCGAATTGAGACAGCCTTCGAATGATCTCAGTCGTTTAAGGTACAAATAAAAACAGTTGTGGATTTGGTCATTACTTTTATTGGTACTGTTTTACTTGCCCAATAGCATCAAATAGTCAACACATTTTGTTATCCAAGCAGAAGTACAGGAATGCATCATTTGCAGTTGTATTTTCTAGTTCAACCGAAACCACGGTAACGTTGTCCACAATGATTGATTTCAGCACCTTAGAATTGGTGACAGTGTCTGTTGTGCCACCATTAGATATCGCGAGTTCGTTTTGTTGACCGCCAGATCCCTGTTGGGGAATGCTCATACGACAGACCAGATGAAGTCTTCACGAGTATTGATATAACATCACTGATCCGTTTTGCTGAAGTCAATTCACGCAGTTTTTCGAACTCCTACCAACTCCGTGTGCAAAAGTTATTGACCTTCTGTTTCTTTTAACCACCGTCTTGACCAGTGATAGACATGTCAGTGTACGAGTGTGTTTCTAGTTCATTTTCCCCTTCGTGTGACTCGCAGCCGCGTTATGCATCACAGTCGACCGGTGTACATGGAACGACACTATCACATTTTGTAGTCGGTCTTGTGACTTAATCATTAAAACTTGTTAGTTCCGTTTGAGCTAAATGTGTTTGTGTGGTTACGATCCCTTTATTTATCCGTTACCTCCCTATCAGTCAGAAAGATGAACTTCGATTTCATCAAAAAAGCCAATGCATCGAGTCCAAGACTTCGTTAGGCTACGGTGGGTGGACCTGAAGGTAAGCGTTCTGAATCTCTGTGAACGTTCGAATGCAAGGATTCCTTCGTGATTCTAATGGAAAACCAGTACAACAATGGCCAACTCGCCAGATTTACATCGGCTAAAGATTAGCGTCCAGTCCAACTTGAAAGATTAACCAACAAAAATTCCATAGTATCATACGTATTTTCAAAAGCAGCTTGTATGAAAATACATCTCATTAAAGAAGACCTGAGTGGTGTTTCCCTACTACTGAAAAGCAAACCTGGTAAGTGTTCAAAACAATCTTAGTTCATATTCTGGTGTTTCTTTCGTAGGTCAACACTCCATACTAACTCATAGGATAGTATCTGTTTTCCGCTTCCATAACACGGTTTTATAAGCGAGTGGTAACACCCGAACTCTACATCTTAGCGATTCACCGACCGAAGTACGCAAACTTAAATTACTAATTCCACTTTCAGTGGACACTATGGTATTAGTCATGTTTTTCTCCCAACGGAAGTGCATTCTGAAATTCCATAGTACATGTCGATAATCAGGTTACCCGACTGTTAACTGATGACATAGTAATATATAACGTTTTACGACTTCCAGATAGCATACAGTGAATGCTACAATAGTTGTAGGCTGCGCTGCAGTAAAAAGAATATCTCAACTTCTGATTTTGAATAAATAATGAGAATATAAACTGTGTCAATTCAAGTATCTTTCAGTTTTAATCGCCATATTTCAATAAGATCTTCGAGCCGTTTTTTCTCAGATGTAATGACATATCATGGGTTCTTCTAAACGCCAACCTATTAGTCGGGTATATCCTTGCGAAAACCAACAATTAATTTCTAGATCTCGGAAGCAAAAATTACAACCAGTTGCTGATCAGCCTACGGAGGTGATACTATATGTGGCCTATTGTGAGGTCAGCCAAAAAACTAAACTTCAAAGCATAAAATGTGGCTTCTATTTCTCACCCTGATATGAATATAGATGCTTCCGCTTCCAACCTTTCAACTTTTATAAGATATCGGTAACTACCATACTACGGATTCCGAAAGATTGGCTTTTTGCGCACAGATGTAGACAAATTAAAAAACAGTCTAACTTCACAGTCTTGTGTACATTTTTTGAAAAATTGTGGTTGCATGTAGAAACCCGCCAAGAAAAAACACATTACACTGTACACCTTGCTATTTAAACCAGAAAGTAGAAAAAATATTGCACGGATGATATAAACATTAGTACATCGTACTCACAAAGTTTCCTAATTTTGGTTCATAACTGTAGACTACTAGGCCAACGGATGGCCCGACCACTGATGGTTGAAGTTCCCGGCCAGCTGTAGATCAGAGTACAAAGACAAATTATCAGTTGATGACATAGGGTGTGTTTAAGGCCAAATGGAGCACAAGTCATTGATTAGTTTTTATAAAGCAGTGTTTACAAGGGGGTCACAACAAATTAACTGATGACCTAGCCATTCTCATGTTCTCATTGCTCCACAGTCTAAACCACTTTTTTTCGAAGAAAATAAGTATACAGGATTTCACTTTCTAAGAAGTTAAAACATTTTGACCAGCTCTACATGAAATTTCTGCCTTGCGTAAGTTCTATAAAGCTGTCACTTTGTTGTTCACGTTGCATGTGAGAAACCCGCAAATTTCTCCGTCTTTTTTTAATGACAGCACTATTGTTCTGTGCATTGACAGTCGAATCTTAAAAACCCTAATTGTTTACTGCTTCATGTATTCTTGAGTTACTCACTGTATTTTTTATTAAAAACCAAACAATGACTTACGATACGTCGTGATAACAAACCTAGCAGAAGACTCAACTACTTCGTGATTCAGATAACAACGTAAGGTAAATTCGTAAACAAAATTTCACCACCATAAATCCCAGTGCTTCGAGATCAAACAGCAGAAGCTCGAACCTTGTGCGACATACTGGAAAAAACAGTCACATGTCACGTTTTCTTTTAATTCTGTAAATATTTCTCTACACACAGTAGGACGTTGACGGAGCTATCGGTTTGTCACCTGATAGTAGAAACATCTGTTCACTAACTTGACCCTAATGCACTGAACTGCTGTTTGTCATATCTATAGTTTAACTTGTTCATACCCTGTCAACTGAGATCGACATGGTCGATTACTACCTTTGGTCTCTATATTTCCGTTTGTCACAAGCTGAAGTCGATAAGCCACTGTGGTCCTCCTGGAAACCTGCTAGTATCAACCAGGGTTACGAAGATTGTCGAGAAAGAGCTTTTTAAGCTGTACGTCTATGTGAAACATAACGTACATAAACCTAAAGACCGTAAGATCGACTCTTTGACGTCCATGATGCACACAAACCACTCCAGTGATTGGCGTTGGGATCAACAACGGAAACCAGTAGTTTGCACCGGTTGCAGTCAAGAGGACACGAAGTGACGACTAAGTGATACTTCACAATGATTACCTCATACATATATTTTACAATCAGTTTCCATTTTGCGTAGGCCCGTCAGACAGATATAGTTAGACCAAAGTTTGATTCGCAATCCTAGATCTTACGAGCAGTGGCTCACACACCTTAAGTCACCGGTCCAAACCAGGTTCAGCACGCCCACAGACTGTCAGTATAAGATTGTACGGAGTAAAACTGTCAAATTTTCCATCTAACTTTTGGATGTTGTAACAACCTGTCAAAATTTACTGCACAACAAACACCTTCGAATTGGAAAACAAATGATTCACATAATACCTCTAAACAGAAATGACGGAAACAGCTGTTTGCACAAGTTATCACTCGAACACACTTCGCCGCATGATATCAGGAACATACAACAGTGTGTTGGTTCACATATCACAGTTCAGTTAACAGTGCTGAATGAACCCACAGATTGCAATGTGTACGTCATGAGATGCAGTGGATTTTGCTCAAAAGGTGTGCCGTAAAAAAGCTGCTTCTGGCTTCTCTGTTCAATAGGAAATGTGAAGCCGAATGACAAAAACAGTAACCAAACACACATTAGTGAACGTCAACTACGTGACAAATCACAAATAACCGGCGTCATCGATCACTGGACACTTGTTGACGTGTCAACCACAACTGAATCTAGGGAAAGCCTTTCAGATACGTTGTGAAACAAAAATCGGATGCCTTTCCGATTCGCGGAGACGATAGCGTTTGATAACTGGGAATCATCCCTTTGCGTCCGGATAGAGTTGCTCATCTGTAGCAGATTGCCCTGGTAGTTGACGTTCATTGATGTGTGTGTGTGGTTACTGCTTTTGTCGTTCGGTTACGTAATGTCTTTTGAAATTTGACGCATAAACTTGCTTAGTACACTATGCATGTGAATGGATGCAGTTAATTGCGGTTGAGAAGCAAACTGTGCACAAAATTCCTTCTGATTTCAATTTTCCTAATAATCACTCTAATAGACTAACGGTGGAACTACCGGATAGTGGTAGAAAATTCTGCACTTCCTCAATTTTCCTAGCAATTCACTCAAAGTACTTTCGCATTGAGGCAGCCGTCGTTATCTATCTATCAAGAATAATGTCACCATGTTACTGCGTCACTAATCGGTGTAGCACATAGCCGGAGCGATCGTGACACGCATTTCCAATAAGTTCATAAATCTGTTCAAACACGATTGAAGTTTGAGTTATTCACGTAGAACTTACTCGGAAGATAGAGTAGCTCCCGCCCAAGTGGTGGCGCGTTGAGATGCACGATTTTTTCTGCTATTACGTCCATGTTGAGCGGCCTGCGTGAAGAAGTTATTCTGATACAATCTTTGTTTGAAGTATGGTTTTGGTGTACGCGAATTTTGATGCATGATTCTGTATTAGGTTATTTACGAGAACTTCTACAGCTAAATTTTTCAAAGTGTAACAACTGGTGGAAAGGTAGTCTTCTCATAGTAGATTACATGTTTAACTGTAACATCTACTCAAAAACAATTTTCTGACAAACTCAGGGGGCACTTTTGCATGAACCAAACTTTCGGATTCCTGTTACACCAGAGACTAGGATCATTTCATTTTCTGATGAGTGGTTTTATTCATTAGTTTATGCATTGTTTAGAAAAATATACTACGACTATTATTCACTACCTATTAAAAACAAAACAAATAAAGAAAATAAGTTTGTTTGTTATGTTTGAGAGAATTTTGATAGCTGCATCGCAAAATTGAGTATAAAACTTTATACTGAGGGAGTTCCTTCGCCCATCACTGAAATCACTCACCTTCACGTGGTAGTCTATTTATGAAGTATTCCTGTTATTTGGCTTAAATATCGTCAACCAGAACTAAGTGAAACAAACGCATGTTAAAAGTTTGCTCACTGTAGTTTACGGTGAGAAAATCATGTATGTGTTTTACATAACTTTCACCTTTGCTGTGGTTTTAAAAGTTTTATGGAGCAGGAGTTAGTTGTGCAATCCATTCTCCCAAGTAAACATTAGCAAAGTGATGGTCTGGACCCCGTTGCGTTTTATAATCGTGATTCACGGGAGAACTAGGACCAACTGCTTATGCGAAAGTGTCAGAATATTCGTTCAGACCTTTATTCACCACCAAGTAACAGTCACTGGGTTCCTGAAACGTAAATAAAATAAGTTTCCAACTGCTCCGCTTACTGTAATAGGTTTAATCTGATTATGTTTTGAATCCCATATTGACGAAACCATGGAGACCCAAACTACATGTCAGCGACTGTACCGGTTATCTCTGGAGACAACTGCTCAAAAACTTCTTTTGAAATCTTTCCTGAGGCTGTGGTTAATGTTTGATTGCTTTTAGACCAGTCATGCGTTGCCTACTTATTCCACTCAGTCATAAAGAGAAGCATACAATTTGAGTATATTTATGATTCATGGTGTTTGGTTGATGTCACTGTCAAATGAAAAGTGCACATAAATACTGACTCCATATATGAAAATATTATATTCTCGAAACCTCAAATAATTGGCTGTAATTCCCAAGCATTGTGACCGTTAATAGTTTGATAATAAACATCACATATAAACTTCATGGATGTGAATCTCTATGTGATTTTACTACACACTGTTCTACTTTCTAAAACCTCGTCTGAATAACAGTTTTCTGTGTTGCCATAACTGCACAATGTTCTCATAGAAAACCTGGTGACCAGGCAAGTTAAGCTGACCCAAATGCAAAACGATGTTGTGTAAACTAATAGCTGGCCCAACTGTTATAAACTGCTAGCTCAACTACGTTTCATTCGAGAGGCCGTACATAACTGGCTAAGCACACTTACAGACCATGAGAAACGCTGTAATTCCAGTGAGATATTTACTCGTACTTTCTCCATAATAAGTCGATGGACGAACCCGAACAGGGTAGCAAGTTAATCTCAAGGTGATCTGCAATATTTCTTTACATAAACAGTTTACTTCTATTTCTAACATAGGTGAAAGAGTGGATTAGGTATTTTGTAATAATCCGTGGAATAATTACATTATAAACCGTAATTGTTTGTGATACGAAGTTGTACTGGAGATCATTAACTCTGTTGTGCTGCATGAAGACGCTGATAACATAAAACATTGTGGTCGTAAGGAGCACTGAATAATATCTGGTCATCTCATACGAACAATAAACTGTAAAACATGTTTAGAGTTAGTCCAACCGAAAGTGCATCGTACGAACGCTACAGTCAAGTTTGCATTCTTTACAAAGGTTCTTGTTTTATCGCTGAAATTATCACACTGGAAGGTTGGTATTAATCGTTGAACGATTTGGCAAACTAAAATGACGCCCAGATACATCACACAAATAGATTTAAGTATTCAGAATTATAAGACCTTTGAACTGGTAACTGGCGATGGAACAACCAAGGTTGGAGTTTGTTAAACCATGATGTATATTTCAGTAAATAGATATGAGTTGATTTGATGAAAGGCAGCATAAGCGGGCTATTACTCTGAAAGTCTTAAGCCCACTGTTGACTGACATTTAAAGGATTGTTGATAGACTCTTATAAATCACAATCAGAACGTATCATCCCTACCCAATTTTAGCTTACTGAGATGATCCATTTGTCGTCAACCTACCAGAAGTGAACTTCAAAAAATGCGATAGGAATCTCTTTATCCACTTGGCTCCACCGAAATGTACGTGATGTTACTTTCCGAGTTAGCTACTCACGAAAGCACTGAACATGTAAGCTGAAGGAACGAATTAGGTGAATCTTACATCCAACTGTTCATTAAACGAGTCAATAATCAAAGGTATCAGTATTTCTGTAATCAACATTACCTACCTGGTAACTTTTGCTTGCAAACCGACAAGTACTCTACATGATACTTAGTTAAAGCATTAACAATTCATCATGAAATTCATGAATTATTCCATTTTTCATCTGTTTTCACCTCGCTGACTTCTTTTTGACTTGAATAAAATTCAACGTTGGATTACAAATAAGACATGAGAACAAATGAGAACTTCAGCCGAAGCTTTTAAAAGGAGTCAGACTGATAAGTTACCGTGGCAACATTTTTGGTTGTTTCAATCCAGGATATAGAATGCAGTCAAGTATCGTAGGTAATTTCATACATATGCTTGTTTTCCTTACGTGACCGATAAGAAGATTCTGAATCTTATTGAGGATGGACTATTTCAAAACCTTTTGCTGTCATAATTAAACAATGTCAACATGCAACCGTATCCAGCACCCCGCAAATGTTTCATATTGCGCGACCGACAACAGTCTGTTGATACTGACATTCACCACCAAGAAATACAGTTGAGCAAACAAGATATTACCGACCAATTAATGTGTCAAGTTGACTATGCAGTCTGATAAAACGCAGCAGAAAAACTTCGTTTCTGAATACAAATCTATAATTTTTCAATTAAAATATTTGAGTACTTGATCAACATGCCAAGTTAATAAACTACGGTCTAAAGTGTAACCAATACACAAGTTACATGAATACACAGTTAATGACAAGACCATTTGCTCAAAACTTCAAACGTTAACTTTTCATTATCATACTTTTGTTCGAGATGTTACTTTTGTGTGCAATTATTCATTTTCAACAAGATCAAAATTACTGGGTATGTTTGTCGCATATTCAAAGTAACAGTCCAAATTACCGAAAGTTACAATGAGATGAGTCAATATTTTACGTGTGGCTTGTTTTTAACCAAGTCGTCTTTCTCAGTGTGTGATCAGGATCATCCGTTAATCGTTCCGACAGCCAAGCAGAAATCTTAGAATTCCAGTCTTCTAGACCTTTTACGATAAGTATTTAACAGTCGTACAATACAACAGTACAAACAACATACAGCGATCGACAGCCGTGCGATTATTCCAGGGGTTACCGATGAAACTACACATTTCCGTCTGCACGAACTACAGGCATGCCTCCACATATTTTCCTAACTGTAAGCTGACTATGAACATGTGAAAATCGTTCAACCAGGCAGCAGCCATAATGAATGACATTTTTGATAGTCCCACTTCATTGTATATGTTTTTTGCTTACGCTTTCTGATCTACTTTTGGTTTGGTCTACCTGGTAATTCGTAATTTCCGTTTCGGAGAAGAATCGCAGCTCGCTTTACACCTCAGTCGCTTGACGTGTCTTTCTTTTCATCATCCGGGTTTGACAACAACATAGGTTGTCGGCATGCGTGGTATTTGTTTTCAGTGACGCACATACTTAAGTGTGAAGAATTAAGCGGCATTATATTGCAGAACTGTTCCAACAACTTCAGATTCCAACCCTTCATTACGGATTGCCATCCACGTTCTGATTTGATTTCTCACAATTTTGATTTTGACGTACAGGTATGCAGCTGTCTTTCTTTGCTGATTTATCCATCCAGGAAATGAATATGTATATGTGCATAGATGTATGAAAATACATAAATATATAAGTCTGAAAGTTGGTATTATTAGTTTTCGATAACTCAACAGTAAAGTACCAACGCAACCTCTGGAGTTTGCTCTACGAATATTCATATTACTGCTTAAGCGGTCCCTCGGCATTTGACAGTAAGCCTTTTGCATCGGATTGTTTACCAACAGATAGCTATTTTCAAAAATTTCCGTCTGGCTAAAGGACATTGTTAACTTATGTCTAAGTCTCCAAAATAACCTCCGGAAGACCTTGTGACTGCGCAACAAACCAGCCCACGGAAAGTAAAAACCAAATTTTTCAGAGGACAACCTTTAATCGGGTTACGCAGTTTGGAAAAGCCGGGTTGTAGCAGTTACTTACAACCCAAAATTAGGCGATCACCACTATGCAACCCATCTTACAGAAATTGCAACAAATTATTGGTAGTCTACGTATAAGGTCATAAACTTGAGCTGTTTCAAGGGTCGTGCAACTCATTGCACACAGCGGACTTTCGCATATTCCAACGGCCTTTCAGCCATCAATTCTACCGTCAACTGTGTGTGGTTAACAATGTTGATTAGTGCAGTTTCAAACTCCGTCTTATGATACATAGCCCAATTCGTGTTTATACCCTTGCTTCTAGCTGCTACCATCTATCTGAACCCGGGCCAAAACCAAACTAATTAGCACATTTCCGTATGTTTCTGGAAAAGAACTGTTTTGCAAAACCCTTGCCCTCTGTTAGATTGACTTCATACAAGACAACCAGGTTAGAATGCAGGAAACATAGCAGCGTAGTCGACATCATATCAAATCACAAATGTCATCAGCGTGATTTATTATGCCTCAGGCTCTTTTATCATATCTCATTCAAAATGGGCGGATTCACTGAATTTGAAAGACAACGTGTCTAGTAATGCTGCTTCTTTCTTGGTCTATTCATTTGACTGTTTCTGTGGCTCAGCGTACGTAGGTCACACTACTAGGTGTTTAGCTGAAAGAATTCCTGAATACTGCCCCACTTGACTTCACTCTAGGGCAACAAAACGCACCAATTCATCAATTCTGACCCAGATGGTCGACTGCAATTAACACACAGACAAGAATACAGCATTTCCTACCGTCTGTGTGTCACAGCCATCCTATCGCAAAGGGTCAAACACCGCATCATGCCGATAACTGGAGTGGTTGCAATCCGACTACGTCACTTGGATTTGTCTGCGCATAAGCAACTCGTTCAAACCTTGGGATTCCCTTGACAACACACGGCCAATCAATCCGTGAAACAAATGTCTCATTCCCAGTGTCTCAACCCGATTAACATTGACTACCGAGGACCGACTTTGTTTGTGTTTCTAACCACAGCGGAAAATTGTTAAGCATTTGTCAATCATTTATTCAATCACACACAGTCGCTTCATTTTTCTGTTGATTAATAGCATTCTAACTCACCACTCAGTTTTATGTCATTGTACTAGTCAAAAGGTAGAATTTATTCAAAGCAGTATTCGCTGAAACTTTGTTTTTCATCATTGCTGCAGTAATTCAAAATTATCCATGCCGCAGGACTTATCTGACATCTGTTAAATAAAGTGCGGGTAAACTTTTCTTCTATGAGTGCCATAGCGAACGAAGCGCAGACGTTTTTTTGTCAAATATTTTTTCACAATATGATCATCCTACTTACTAAAACCGCGAATAAATATTATGTTGTGACTTTGAACGAACTGTTTATTTTGACAGCAAGCACACTGTCATTCATCGGCTTGCTAAGCTTTCTTTTCTATAACTATCTGTCAATTTGCTTACGTATTACTCCACATTGTTCTCCTCTGTACATGTGTGTAGTGTGGCCGTACCAAGGCAGCCCCTACTTACTGCTTCCTTTCCACTAGGGTTTTCGTTTCATAACTATCTTAAAGTGAACTGGCATTTAGTAAGCCATTTTCCGCCTCAAATTTGCTATGAGTAATATTAACATTTCAATTGCTTCTAGTCGTGAGGTTCAATTATTATGCTGAGCGTTTCATTTAAACCAGGCTTAGGCATAATGAAAGAATAATTATAGGTTGATGGACAGCCAGGTCGCCCAATGGGCTCAATACTGTGCACTGTAACACTGCTTCACGCCAAAGGTAACAAATACGTTGTTATCAAATACTTCCGCCAAAAACCTTTGTGCCAGGCCTTCATATATCTTTTTAATATTAAAAGTGGCAACTAGCTTGATGGGACAAGCAAAACCCAAGACAAAGTAACACTAAACCCTACTCACCCGGAAAACTGACAAAACGTCTCGTACTCTCCAAATGTAGTTGGGGTTACACATAATGGGTGAGTATGCTTCATTATTGATAAAAAGCGAAGTGAAAATGTCTACAGAAAATGTGTTATATTACAACTGCCGCAGTTTTATTCACTTTCTGTTGTTTTTCCTATGACTAAACTCAGATATAAACGTGTTATCTTAAAAGATGCAAATAAACGTTGTACTGTTCGAAGAATTAATAATTCTTTTCCCGTTCCGAACCCCAGATCCTGCTTCCAAGCAATTCAACTGCAGACAGTGTGTTGTTTTTTTAAAATTAACGGTTGATGAAGGTCATCAATAATTTCAACCCAATTCAGAAATTATTTGTATAGACAGCCAACCTTGCTGCATATTTGAAAACAATTTTGACTGTACCCGAACCTAATGTGTAGAAACTGATGAATTCAGTGTTGGGATCTACCATTCTCCAACCAAACGTTCAGTGAGCTTCAACTTCATATATTAAGTTCGTTTTTTAATAATCACAATTATCAACCGATTACCAACATGACTCTGAATAGATTAAAAGCCTGCTGCATAAAAAAACGAAACAGCAAATTTGATTGTTAATGTATATTTGAGATAAGCACAAAGACACAAAAAGTTCACTTCTATCGTTTTACTATAATTCAAAAGTGCAAAGCCAACATGCTCAACAATCATTCACAGAAGATTCGAAGAGTGTTCCAAAATTGCTTGCATTACAATGGCTGTTTCATCAAGATTATATATTCAGACTGCTTCTCAAAGTCTACAAACGGTTTGTATTCACGCAGCCTGTATGGTGATATTCCCTCAAGCTAGTAGGTACAAGTGAGTGGTATCTGTTAACACATATAAGAAATAGTGAGTTTCTTTTGCATGGACTCAGCATCCTTGAAAGCAAAGCTGGAAGGGGTGAAGTAGCTATGAATCATCTGCTAGAGTGCTATACTACTCTTGCAATAACGGATTTGAAAGATTTTCATTGAGATTACTTCGGATTATATAGTGTAGTACAGAGTGCTGTCTACCATAATGATGGTTAGCTTAGTTCAGTTTTGAGATTCATTATAAAGAAGGATTTTTAAAAATTACTTAGTATGGTAAATTTCAATATTCTTAATAATATTTTCCAAGTCTTTTGTAATTGATTGAACGGACTTTCTGGTTTTGTTATTTCAACGTCAACCTAGATTCTGACTTAACATAACATACGTAGACTTCGACCAAATGGCATCCGAGCAGTAAATCGCCAAAACTAGATGACTCATGATCAAATAAAACGGTGGCGGTAACTATAGTTGTGTTATAACACAAGCCGCATCGCCTCGGCAGGATTAGTCGATCATGCCATGTTGTTGTTTCATTTTCCATGCAAGACCACCCAGTAACCAGGGCTCATTTTGTCACACAGATAAGTCTAAAGTGACGAAGAAGCACAATAACGGAACCAAGTAACTGTCTGCTAGTAGTCGTAGAAACTCTTCGATGCTATCATTAAACGTGTGTTTGAAAGACAAGTGCCTCTGAGCCCTACTCGCAAGCCCATTGCTTCTAACTCAAACATTTGGGAACCCGTTTAGTAGTAAAACAATGAGGAGACTAAATTACATTGTACAGCGTATTACAGGAAAAATATGCATTAGGAGGCGTAAGAGCGAACCCGGTGTCATTCTGCACGTACTCATCTGATGTGTCCAAGTCTATACCGGACGAACTTAATAAGGACACCCCAAATGAACCCACTGTGACAACCATCAAGGCGGATGGAGTCATGGTAATACCAAATATGTGTGTTAAGCCGGAATGTGTGCTTCGCCAGAAAACACCTGTGCGGCGATTGCGCCTGGTTCCAGAATACAAAAAGAGTTCACGATCAAAAAGGCTATAGCCTTTCCAGAGAAAATATATGTCCTCCAAAACACAAGTCACTAAGTGTTGATAATCCACCACCCGATTTTCTCGGAAAACCATAGAACTTATAGACAGATTCGTTGCGCCTCTCTTATGGTGACAATTCACAAGGAGGGCACAAAAATACATGAAAGCATTGCCATATGACGTTTTGCTAAGCTGAAAATATCAAAAATCTTACCAGCGTGTATCGAGCGTGGAAGATTTTGATGGTGGTAAAATATTTAAAGGACGTGGTTGACTCAGTTTAGCGTTCATTTTTCCGTCGTTCAGTAGAGCGTAATAAATTTGTTTGGTTTTGAAAACATCCGAAGATTTTGCTGAATACGTGGTTGAATTGAGAAGAACCTTACATAGAAGCTGGGCGATATATTCATTTTGTACTTCAATTCCATTAAACTTTAGTACACAGGAATCGAGATTCATTTTGTCACACGTATCTTCCTTCATGACTTCTAGAACATAAAGAATAAGTGACAGCTAGCTCGAGACATCCGTACCTGTAATCATGGCTACCAACAGAATGACAATGTCATTCTCGAAGAAATGATTGTTATTGCTAGATAATTTGAAAATGACCACTTTGACCAAGCGCTATAATGACCTTCACAGGGTAACTGAACAAATAAAACAAGCAGTTTAACTATCCCAGCGACTGACGTACGAGCTCCAAGATGAAGATTAAATATGTCCGGTTTCATTCAGTTTACTGGTTTGGCATCTAGAAGCTTTCGATGGTCCCGGAAGACAACCAATAAAAAGCTGCGTGTAATCGGTAGAACGTGAATATCTCCGTTATCTTTCAGTTAAGAAATAATTCGTAGCAATTAGAGTTGTTCAAAATTTATGAAATGTTGCAGAAATTAAAATCTTGAAAATCTGTTCCCTAGAGATTTCTTTGTTTCAGTCTTCCGAAGACGTAAACAAGAAATTTGCGGTTGTTTAATGGCATAGAGATTG
>JTDE01001635.1:77330-87851 GCA_014338405.1 Paragonimus skrjabini miyazakii | reverse complement strand
CTAACCGAGCTCATTAGCGTGAATGTTGTCGTTGTTTGGTCGAGTTGTTTTTGAAGTGAGTGCACTTGATGACGCGGAGCAGTGAAAGCCGTATGGAAGTTGCCTTGGTGATGACGCCTTACTTTCGCTCGCAGCTGGGTTGTTTGTTTGCAGGCCATAAGCACCTTGATGTTATATGTTTGAATATAGACGTGGGTATTTTTACTAGTTAGATCCTCTTCCCCTTCCACTCTTTTTTTACTTCCCTCTTCCTATATAGGTTTCTTTTCCTTCGTGGTTGTGTGGCAGTTTAGTCTCACTGTAAACCAGTGATGTATTGCTGTTTGTAATGGCGATCGTGATGAGTAGAAATAAGCTGTCCCATTCAAATCAGTAGGTAGACAATGGTTCCAACAGACGATATTTTATTATCTGTTAAACATATGAAACGCGCTTTGAATCTTCCGATTACAAAATTCTTGTTCAAAACTGTCGTGGTTGAGTCAATTTAGATGTAAAAGATGGACGTGTATGAATTGCTGACCGTATTACTGAGATGACTGTGAGAACTATTCAGACGTAGATGCTTTTGGTAGTCAGATTTCTCTCCCGTTCATTTGCCCCGTCCTTTTGCTTTATTAGAGATTGCTTTTTCTTTCATGGTTGTGTGACAGTGAAACACTAACCAAAACCACTGGCGTATTGCTACCCTTGAGGATAATGCTGATGAACCTCAGCGACTCGGGCGAAAGACTTCAATCGTTCCTAAGTTTCTGATTATCGGTGGCTACCTTTGATCACTTGCATTAGGTGGCGCCAACGGGTAAGCAGCATATAAGTTAGTGGGCATGTAGTTGATAGTAATTTTCAGGCGAGTTTCATCGGTCCTCCTTTGGAATTGTACAGATTTAGATGATGAGTCATGCACTAACAACCTCAGTTTGTCGTATATCAAACGGACGGCCGTTTTTTGACCTAGAGATCGACTGGTGTTATGTACGAGATGGAAAGATGGAGGCCAGAAGTAGAGGAAGACAGTGGTTAACCAATAGGTTAGCTGTAGTTCGTCTTTATCTGGTGAGCTGGAGTCTTTGCGACTGACTATATCAGTGACTGGAGACTTTGGGTAAAATTTCGTGTATTCGGGCTCAAGGGAGGTAAAGTATGCCCTAGATTACTCAAATTATCTGACAGTATAGCGGGGGTAATGGAAGCTTTATGAAAGTTGTCCTATTGGTGACTTCTTACACCCACGTACATTTAAGTTCCTCTTGCAAACTTCAGGATTTCCAGCGTTAAACATTTCGTATAGACGTAGTAGTTTTTGGTATTTGCGTACCTTTTAATCCTATTTCCCGGATCAAGCTTCTTTTTCTCTCGGTTGAGTAGCTGTCATTCAGCAGGGTTTACAACTAGTGTATCGTTTTCTCCGATTAATATGCTGTTGATGATAACCATAGTAGCCAGTAGCTAACAACATCAAGCTACAAATAAGAACGTTTGCATGCTATGGGCGACTCATCGATCGTTTGGAATTTGATAAGGATTATACGTTGGAAGCATTTTACTGCATTTTCCAAACCATCTTGAGTATTTCATCTGAACAAACTGGACAATTTCAACTTGCCCTAGAAAAGCACTAGAGTCGATGGTATGTGTGAACACCCGCCTGATGCGCTTTTTTAGGTGCGTAGTACTCACCGAGACTTGATAGACTTGACACCTATATGCTGCTCTGTCAGCTGGTGCAGTGGAATCTGACCCCAACCTACCCTGCAACAAACAATCGCATTGGCACTGACTTCTCCGTGTAGTTTTTGCCAGTTTGGCTACGGTCTCTTCGCACGTAAGGGTTGAATCCGTCTTTTTTGATTTGTCGTCAACAACTAGAGTTTTATCCCATAATCAGCCGGAAATTTTGGACCTAAGCTACAGGGTTAGACAATAAATATTTTAATTATGCCTAATATGCCTTATCTGCTGATTTACTTTACACAGGTAACACTGACCGTTTTGTTCATTTGCCCACCTTGACTGCTAGATCTTATGCCTAGTTTTCATTCCATCCAGCTTTGCCAACTGTTTCCCTTCTAGAAGTATTTTGTTTACTTTTTATTACTTGAATACTGTTGCAGGGATTGCCTGCCAAGCAGCGTAGGTGCCGAATAATTGACTAGAATTTAAAATCATAAGCACGAACTCGCATGGCTAAAGATTACTTGGTTACATTCAACCCCTGCGTAGGTTCCAAATTTGTGCTCCCGCAAGAACAATAACGGTGGTTAGTCATAACGTTTTGGTCTTACCTGAATCATACTCAGAACCAATTTTTTATTCAACCAAACCCTGAACTTCACTTCAATGACAGTCGGGCCGAATCATTTATGCTTAACTTAGTGTCTACTGACAGTAAATATTTCTAAGCAGACGCGGTACTGTCGTAAAAACATCTACCAACTTCTTTTACTTCTTTAATCAAACGGTGAGATCACCCCCAAACCGAAATTTCATATTGGTCTGCTATATATTCGTTTATAACTCATGCGGCTTTTTCTCATCAGTGTTTACTTTCGCTGGAATATCAGGAACCTCTTATACCTGCATAGTTCTAGGTTTGTGGAACACAAAATGTGCTTTCTACGTTTAACTATTTTATCTCACTGGGCCCAGATGAAGTTAACTCAAGAATACCTAAAGGAGCATTGTGTATAATCGACACTAATCCACTACCATTCTCTTACCGCTGGAATGAGTTTCATCAATTATAAAAAATCTGCCGTGATGTCTATTTAAAAGTTCAAAGCTCGGCACTCTTCTTCCTTATTATTAACTTTGAAACTTTACAAGCACCCTATCAAGTTAATCAGGCCATCTCAAAGGACATTGAAGGAAATAACTTCATCCTTGTACCTCAACACGGATTCCACTTAGGTATGAGTTTGCTTCTCTCTGTGAACGGTTTAACGGACGCTAAATGTCGTGTTCTATCAAACACCACTTTTTTTACTTTGCTGAGACAGTTTTATCAGATGCTACATGGCCCGTTTCTGCATAACCTCAAAACACTATCATATAAGTGATATTCCCTGCGAGATAATCTCAATTTTTATTGGCAATATATTCCGCATAAAAGTTTTCTGACCTTTCTTTTACTAAACCTATTGCAAGGAATGCATCACGAGGATCACTTCTCCGATTACCAAACCCTAAATCCATTTCACCGATTTACCAAAGAAAATCTTTAGCCACGATTTTCTATAAGCCAGTGAAGATAAAGCCTGGAGCCCTCATGGTCCAAGCAATTTGTAAGCTAGCTACTGGTCCCAGGAGTATCATTATCCCGTGGACAACGACAGCGCATGTCTCTAGGCGACCGTTCTGCCAACATCTTTGTAACATAGTACCTTAACAGTAGTATATATTGTTTGGGTAATTCTTAGAAAGTAATGAATTATATGATCATCGTCCAGTTTGTTTTTCATCATTACTAACATGGATTCAGAAACGTTTTGTTACCCTGGGCGTGATGAAATCTATTTTTTCTTAAAAACTAAGAACCAAGCTTTCTACATGTTTTACAGAGTTTATACTCAAGTACTGCTCAATTAATCTGATTCTGTAGTTCACTTTGACCCTCAGAACTTCCGATCAAGCTGGCCTATATGTACAGAGCTACAACGAACTTTGCATTAGACATTTGAAACGCTGTATACGTTGTTCCTCTGAAAGTATTTGGTTGTTATCCATTAAAGTATAAAAAACACTGTGGAGAACCCAACTTTTTTCTTGCTTCAATAGGAGGCTGAAGAAAGAGTTATATACTTTTTCAGACCCAAACAAAGAGTTGCACATAAATAAAACCTCAAGTCTGTTAGAAAAACATTTTTTGTCAAAAATTAGTGCCCCACTGGGGTAACTGTGACTAATTTCTCGTGTATGAAAATTCAAAAGAACTGCAGGAATCTTACCTACTTACAAAAATCAGATTGTAAGCAGCAATAGCTTACTTTTTACCGTGACTTCTTCTTTTTTTGATATATGAATTAGAGATTTTCCAGTGTGTATATGCTCATGTTTCAAAACTTTGCGCCAGAGTAATGCTAGAATATGAAATCTACTACCCGGGGCACTTGGGCCCCAAATAATTGATGATGTGAAAATGCCCATAAAATAAACATATCAAGGATTTCAGAAGTTACTGTACTGGTTCAATGCTGAAAGTTCAAACAAACCAACTCCAGTTAATCTTATTCAACGTCCAGCACGCGTCTGTTGATCTGAAATGTAAGCAGTAGAAACAGAGGAGTAGCAGTGCTCTTGGAACTCGCAACAGTTGCCGAGAACACAATAAGATAACAGACTCAACAAGGTTTTCAGTGAGTGGGAAACTAGTTACGTTTTTAAATGGTTCCTACAGGAGCAACTGAACAACTCAGATATAAGTTCATTCCAATGACTGATGACCCTGTGAAAATTGAGTCACTGACTAGGAAGTGCACAAAGACGAAACTCGTAAGGTTTCATTTCATGACCCCTCGTCTGTTATCAAATACTAGGATAAAGAATAATTCCGCAAGACCTAAGTAATGGCTGAATCCTCGAGAGTCAACTGTGTGCTGATCAAGAATACCAAGTTGACACTCAGTCATCTGTTACAGACCACTAGTCAACTTGGTGTTTGTGTCCTAGTAGCTCGATCACGTTTTTCTTTCTCTGGGCCAACATATATTGCTAGGTAACATACTTATGCAAAGGTTTATACAAACCACATAAAGTCTGTGAAACTATTTTTCTGGATGCAAGGAATGGTTTACTTCTGATATCTCAAAAGCTGAAAATCCATTTTCGCAGCCACCGCGCGATGATAGAGAAAAGACAATTCTGACAGCATTAATGTATTCGGAGGTTCGGTGAAACCAACTGTCGTGATGTATACTGAACTGGGAACACTATAAGTTACAAACTGTGTTAACGGACTTCCCAATGGGTGACATATGTGCACACTTACTGCCATCAAGGAAGATACTCTGGTCATTTAACTAGTATTTAATGACTTCGTCGTCGCTCTTTAAAGCACCACGTTGGGCACGGCGGAGTGTTTTAACTGTGCTGGACCGTTGTCATCTAGCTGTTTAAAACACCGTTCCGGAAGTGCATTCCGAACATTCGAATGTTAACCAGATGTTAGGCAGTGTCAATACTGATGGGACAGAATAACTGCTTTTGACATCACAGGCACTTTCGGTTGGAATACGCGTTTGAAAGTTAGTCATGTAGCTCTCGTTGACTGATCTCAAGGTCCAACATGGAAAGAATGTTAGAACTCACTCTTCTGTGGAATAGTTGACGCACGGATCCCCGAATTCTACTTAAGTGCCAACGGTAGAATGAAATCTGTCCTAAATGTGACTTGTGAATTATTGAAATAATTACACAACATTTGTAGACGAAATAATACATGTACTGTATCCTATGTTTTGAATGTTGTGAGGTAGCTGAGTTAGCTCAGTACTGAAGTACATACGACTGTAGTACTGCCAACCCTATCCACCGCAGTTTGGGTGGTATATTGACTACTGTTCCTGCTGATAAGTGTTGCGAAATCGAAAAAGTGGTGTACGTTGCGGCCTCTTAGCTGCTTGTTTTACACATGTCAGGGTGGTGAATCACTTTTGGCTGAGACGTATTTAAATTTGGCTCATGCCATTGTCAACCCATCCACCAGTAATATGTATGTTTCGGCGTGTATAGAGATTTATTGAGTTGCAAAATGGTGCTTCTTAGAATCTATGTTAGCTGATAAGGATGTAATTTAGTTGAAAAATGTTGCCGCTGCTGTTGCTGAAATGATGTACATGAAATTAACAGACGGGATATGTTAGGTTTCTGGGTTGCTATAACACTCGTGGTTTCAACAATCTGATTACTGTGGTGAACTAATGTTGATGACAGCTATCTGGACACCAAAGAGAATATACAGAGATTGGGGTTTTGTATGCGATGGATAATTTATTGTGCGTCATACTACAACAGTAGACTAATGGATGCTATTGATGCTTAGCTCCCATAGTATTACGAAAAATGACGGAAAATAGTGTTCAGGTTGGAGGGTTTACCTAAAAGAAATGGAAACTAGTACAGAGGAAATGTGTATCCAACCACAAATGCTCACTTTTCGAGGAAACAGTGAGACAGGCAGCCGATCGCGCACCCTGATATTGTAATCTTACTGACAGGGCTAGTCACGCCAAATAGGTGAACAAGTGGTAACCTGTAATCTACTTGTGCCCCAGTTGGGAGCTAGTTTCTTGTCCTCAAAAGGCCGCACTGATTATGAGCCACGGACAATCACCCTTTGCCTCGTAGTGCAAAGTAAGCTAAGAAATTTGTTTGAGAACTCTGATTGTTCACTCGTGATCTTGACTTAATTGAATTATCGCCATTTGAATACAAGTGTAACTTCTCATTGCTCAGTAGGACAAAAAATACTTAAGTTTGTGAATAATGTTATTGTAAGATGAAACAAATACGTCATGGTGCTACCAGACTAGAAACACAGTGCAAGTGTTTTAGTCAATAAGTAGCTGAAAAAGAACACTATTGAGTTGATGTCTTAAACATAAGTTTGATTCTCAATTGAGGCTACCGAAAACAGCTTAAATATGCTTGATCTTTACAGAATAACTTGAAATTCTTTTCTTCCGAAATTCAATACCATATGTGATTGTATCGCGCACATTTGGACAGATTTTTTGGCTTACTGACCTTTAACTAAAACACATGAATATTGTAACAGCTTATCAACAATGCTTATCCTAGAACAAATAAATTGTTGAACACCAGTTTCTAGAGGTCTAAAGCGCGCTTTATAACTGCTCTTTTGTTGGCTACACTTTGAGCACGGCAGGATAATCATAGTATTTAGCCAAACCTGATAATGGATGTTCCTTATGATGTAGCAACAGAGTTGTCGGCTTTCAAAAATATTCTTTTGATCCAGTTTTCCACGGTAATTTGGAATTACTGCCTGTTCATTACCCAGCCAAATTACCACTTTGAATCGTTGCCAAATTGATTTCCACTTGTCATGTATCGTTCGTTCCAGCTGACTGCTTCTGGACAATATACAAAGCGTAGTAATCTTCTCGGTAGTAATTAGATTCACCACTCCTTATTATGCATTGTTTCTTATTAGTATTGATACATTTAAAGATTTTTCATTACATTTGCGTTTATATTCCACATTTCGTTTGCCCACACTAATTACTGTTGGCAGGTTACAAAAGATGGTGAAATTCTACCTGAAGCCGAGTATCGGGAATTGAGCAATCGTGAAAGCCAAAAACGAGCCCTGTTAGAATTGATTGCAAAGGCTATTGTTGAACGATCACTGGAAGCGGAACGCATCAGACAAGGCAAAATCCGTCGAACATTGGAAGAAATATGCAAAATGCATCGTGTAAGACGAATGAGGGTGAGACAAAAGTGTGACATTTCAATATGTTTTTGTATTAATTATGTACACTGTCGATAGAGATTACAAGCGTATAGTTGTCATGTTGGCAACGTTTTTGATACGAGGTAATCTAAGAAGTGGTATGTTCGGATGTGTTAAGAAAAATATCCGGGGGTAAATGTGCCACAGTCACTGACTTTCTGTATATGTAAAATATGCGGATTTCATATACTGACTTCTCTTTACTTATTTCTCCTACCATAGTGTTTGTTATTGTTGGGAGTGATGATAACACAAACCACATTATCTTTGGAAGAAACTGCAAGCTTTTATCGTACGAATAGATCCGCATCTTTGTTATAAAGTTGTTTCAAAGGAATCTTTTAAATTTATACTGTTATCCTAACCAAAGGAGGTACCCTGTGATCATGTATGAATCATTCATAGTTTCACACATGAAATGTGAATTCATCTACACGAAGTATCACCTCAAGAGAAACGGAAATATTTACAGTGAAGCAGAAGTTAGTGTCTTCACAGACAGGACGATTTTTACTTTTCGAAGTCATTTCCGGCGAATGTGAAACTGCGTACTTAGAGTTACGTAAATAAGACAAAACACGGCTGTTATTTTCAACCTACTAAAAATGGCCCATTTTGGGTGGTTGTTATGGATCCTGTTTATATATTTCACCATTATTATCAACATTCAACGGCACGAAAACATTGATAGAAACGGATATACAAAAGGCAGACTAATATATGTATACCTAGTGATGCAGATTGATTGATCGAAATCACATATCATTTAATAATGCACATAACTGGCTAATTTAATCACTCATTTATGAAGTTATTTAATTGTTTGCCAAGCCAAACACCATCGAGCGGCGCCGCAACCACCTGACAGACGATCATGCCTTGAAGCAATAAGAGAAGTTTACATGTTTCTAGAGTTTAGTCACCATAGATTGCATTTGCCATCTACAGTACAGCTTTTTGGCTCACAGTTCGTGATAAGGAATGTTTAAACAGATGGTAGCTGATGGAATTCGCTAGCAATACTGCTGTTGATCTGAGCTTTAAATAAACTTCCGATAGGTGACAGGGCGTAGCCATGAAAACTGTGAGAAAGTTACCTTATCGATGCCTCTTCGCTGCAGTTGTAGTTAATTTGTTTGCCTCTAAGTTTAAAATTGTTTTGTATTCATTACCTGACTTTATACAGGCATTTTTCACGAATAAAGTTCCGTAAAATGTACCTTTTTTAACCTAGGCGAATTTTCATTTATATTAGTGCACATAAACATGATCTCTAACTATTAAAGTATTGTCACCGGAAATGTTGACGACAAGTATAAGTGGCTTTATGAAACTCTAATAATAAGCATTACATATTCTAAGTTATCTCCGTTTCTTTGGAATATCTTCGAACAGATATATTAAATTTCAAGTTGAACATCACCCATAATTGATCGCAGCTGTCGCATTCCCATAGACTTTTCAGTCGGCCCCTTTCGAAAAGAAGCACTAGACTCGAGTTTCGCTCTTATTAGAGCTCATCAGTAGTGCATATCATCGCCACTGCCGGGACTTGAACCACGAACACGCTGTTAATGAGGCAACCGTGTTTACCACTGCGCCATTGACTTCACGTTAGGCACGACCGAATTATCATATGTGAACACTCAACTACTTTCGCTTGTGAGTAATGATTAGGTTGCCCGATCGTCTCGAAATGGAGGCACAGTTACTGTCTGTTAACTCCAATCGATAACCCCGCGACTAGGACTTCCTAGACAGGTCGCAGCTGCCTAATGAGAGCGAAACTCGAGTCTAGTGCTTCTTTTCGGAAGGGGCCGACTGGAAGGTCTATGGGGATGCGACAGCTACGATCAATTGTGGGTGATGTTCAACTTGAAATTAACGAAATTCCCGACTACTCATTAGTAGTCTAATATATATTAAAGCCGGTTTGTTCGTGTAACTCCAAATAATACCCTGCTGAACAGGATGATATTTGTACGAGCAGATTCTTTGTCTGCTTTGTTACCGGTCTCTAACTTTTGAAGAATGTGTTTGTATAACATCTTCATCCGGATCGTTTTACGAATGGTATTGTACATCATTATCCCGATGTCAGTCGCCAGTCACTTTCAGCAAATGGTCTATTCCGAATGTAAAGAGTGAAGTTATTAACTGGAAACTCTTTAGCGGATGCAAGCCCATCATCCAATGTGGCATGCCGAAACCTCGGATAACATTTATAACCAGTGACCTCTGTCAACATGAAAGTCCTAACTAGACCGACCAGATCTACTGACGTCACTTAACGACACACTCAAGGTCGTTATTTATTTCGAACACGTGGTTGCCCATTTACCCCATGTTTTCCTGCAACTGTTGGTGCTCTTAGTGGATAATGCCCAGTGAGATAAACGCTCGCTCTACATTCGAAGCACGCGGTTAAATCACAGCAGACTGAGCACTCCAACAATATGACCAGTTGTTCGCTTATCCAAAGTTTCTGGAAATAGGCACCGACATGTGGTCAAGTTGTTCACGTTAACAAAACCCGAAATACTTCTGCCGATTCGTACCGCTAGTGAAAAACATGAAACAATATCCCTTCCTATTGCTCACACAAATGCATACTTTGTAACCGTGAACTTCCTTGACATCTACTTGAAGCAAGCGTTTCTCGTTGCAAATTTGATTGCGACACAAAAAGACAGACAGTACAAAATCTGTGCTCGATCGACCGTATCCTTACCGGTGTTTACTACAGACTAGTTAAGTACACGAAAGTCCAAACCACAACACAGGTACAAAATCTTTTAAGTTTAAGACTTATCGTGTTATTACCAATGTCACCTACTTTCCACAGCTCATTTTGAAATTATTGTTAAAAGACTGTTGCCTCAATTGACTGCACTCCTCCGTTTCGCATGGGGACTGAAGAATTGCCTCAACTAGAGCTTATTAACAGTCATTTCCATTTTTAAAAAAGACACCAAAACATCATTTAACAACCACAAAACCTTGTCCGTATGGCATCCATGTTGCATGTGGGTCTCCCAATGTGG
>JTDE01001635.1:26618-76415 GCA_014338405.1 Paragonimus skrjabini miyazakii | reverse complement strand
TTGTGCCCCCTGAAATTTGTCAAACAGCAACACCTTATGGTCAGCATCATCAAGATCTGTCAGTCTTTCACCAGGTGGGAGGTCGACGCCGGTATCATTCGAGTGCCGCAGACAGTGCTCTATTATTTCATCCATGACGAAATTGAACAAAAATGGTGATAGAGGACAGCTTTGACGTACGCCGCTCACGACGTTGAAACAGTCAGATAATTTACTGTAAACCCTAACCTAAGCTGTATTATGGAAATAAAACGCCGACAGTATGTTCACGTACGTAGTCGGTACACTCCTGCGTTTAAGCGACTCCACCGAATCCAACGCACATTTATAGTCGAGAAATACGGCAATTGTTGGCCGGCGGTACACATGATGCTGCTTCAAAATTTGACGGAGGATAAAAATGTGATATATACATCCCCGACCAGGACAAAAACCTGCCTATTCTTCTCTAATGTTTAACTCCCGAATTGCAATGAGTCGACGGAGTATAATGAATGTCATAACCCTTGAAATGACTGGGGTCAAAGTAATTCCCCGATGGTTTTCGCAATAGCTCCTGATACCTTTCTTGAATATAGGAACTATTATCGCGTGACCGCACCAGCACCAGCACGGAGGGATAGTCTCCATCATCCACACAAGTTGAAACAGCTGAGTCAAAGCCTCAGCTAACACATCTCCACTTTCTTTAAAAAGTATTGGCACTACATCATCTGGACCAGTCTCAGTGGGTGGTTCTAAATCTACCGACCAGGGCGTTACATCAGAAGTTTGTGGAGGCAGCACAGTAGAAGCAGGAGACCAGCTAAATTGATCCGCAAATGTCACACCCAACGCTCCAACCTTCTGGACTTATTACAGATTAGTGTGCCATTTGCCTCTCCGATAGCTTCACTGACAGTCGGTCGCCTGGGACCAGTAACAAAGATAAATTTGAACAGTTTCCTTGTGTTCCCTGAGGCAAAGTTGATTTCCATTTCCAAAGCTTTTTCCACCAACCAAGCCTCACGATCAGCCTTTAGACTACGTTTCAGCTTCCTACGGATATCTCTTCTAGACTTCTTATGTGAACTGCCAGAAGGAACCTTCCGCCTGGCTTCTAACAGCTCCAGAGATTTCTCTGAAATTCAATGTTTGTTAAACTTATGTACCCCTGTGGCGCATGCAACAGTATCTGCCTTCTGAATAGCCTGTGCGATATGTGTCCGACACCTATTAGGGTCTTCGGAGTGTATCACTAAGGCAGCTTTCCAAGCTGGTTTGGTAATTATGCTTTACTGATGGTAAAGCCAGTTTCTCAACAGCTAGTCTTTGCTGTCGGTGGGGTCGTTGTCCAGCAAAAGTAAGAACAAAACGACAACATACCAATGCATGATCTGAGTCCAAGTATATTCAAGTACATGAGCGTAACTAACCGCTTCGATTCTATTGCACCGGGTTGCATGTCTTTCTCTACGGCTGTGGATTCGATGGGGGTGGGAACTGTCAACTGAAAACAGCGATACAGGTAAAGGTGTAGGAATGTATACTGAACTTTCAGAATTGCACTTTTACTCATGAATGATTTACAAGTTGGCGCCGAAAGGACAAAAGATGTGTTACAATCACTAGGTGTGATACTCACTGGAGTCCATTGGAAGATCAAAAGTACCAACATTACGAAAGTGAACTAAGTACCAAAAGGCTATGCACTCCTCATTTAAGCAGACTGCAATTACAACCAGCTACTTATTTATAGAAAAAAATATGAAAACAAAAGCGCGTCACGTTCAAAGTAACCATCAAAAGCAAGGAGGTATGTGTACTGTTACGTCGAATTTTCAATTCGGAATCTGAAAAACTGATACACTTTTGGTGTAAATGTTATAAGGCTTGACAGACTTCGACTTCACTAAGTTTGTGGTTCAATTATGCGGTGGTCTTGACGATGGAAGTCTGGAAAGCGACTTCCTTGTAGTCAATTCAAACCAATTGTCTTCCAAGATAGATTAGTCAGGCTCCCGTTCGACCGTTTTCCTCTGCATATAGAACGATGAAAAATTCCAATTATACACCTCTACAAATTCAGCATGCAAACAATTCGAGGGGAAATTTCAGAAAAACGTTTTATGGTGAGACGGATCTAAAAGTATTGTAGATGAATAATGTGATAAACCTATCATTACATATTACGTGAACAGCTGAGTGTTTGTTAATACTAATTTCCTTACTGATCAATGCGAGAAAAATATCCACAATAATAAAAGGTTGGCTGTCGAAGTATTCCTTATAATTTGATGTTTCGAGTTACATTTGTAAATTTGGGTAAATCATAAACTTAACTTACAGAGATTGAACAGTTCAGCCAAATGCAGCATATATATATATGTATAGTGTATAATGTGATACACATAATTATTTCAATACATTTAAACAACTGAGACTGACATCATTCATGTTCAACACCCTTCAAAACAAGTTAGATCGTTAACTGTTAATAATCTCTGTTCACCTTTCGCCTCATACAATATCACTGTACTTGAACGTATTGCATTTGGTGTGGTTGAACTAACCTGTCAAATTGGCCTACTTATATAAGTGGGGTTGGTGGTCAACGTTTAAACAGCACTGTTTCTTTAGTGTGCAGTTGATAGATCGATCACACTGACATAGTGAAGTGATATTGAAGGTTTCTGACCTCGAAAGGTTGCTTTGTAAGAGTGCGAAAGTCAACATGAACAAAACAACCACAGACCGGCAGCTGCCTCTCATCTCCATAGAGGTCTTTTCAAATCATCATAACTGCTCAGGTGACTGATAATCTGTAGTAACTGCGTTATACGTTGGCAGTGTTTCTTGATGTCCAAAATAGTAGGTCCAGAAAGCGTCGCTTGGTTGGCTACACTGTGTTAACGAAGACCGCAGTGGCTTGATGAACAGCAAACGCTAGTTTTAAATTGGATTTTGAGTTCCAAATTTGACGCATGTTCATTGTTTCGTAATCTGACCCACTTAATTTCTTTTTCACAAACACATGAGAGCAGAAGGAAAACGTGATGTAACATGCCAACGGTTGTTTCACTCCCATCGGTTGCTCACTACAGCATGATTCAGTTTAAAGACATATCGTGGCCTGATGTGTCCCACGTGGCTCTAATTCTTGTACATCCGTGTTGTCAATCAGCCGTTCTCGTCTGTTGGCCTTTGACCGTGACGTTGTGTTCACGGACTGGTCGAATTCTACAGAATACCTAGAATGCCTTCTACAAGTTTAGGAAGGATGGAGAAGCTCAATTCAAAGCAGTGTAGTTAATGTGATCAATCAGGAAGTGGGAGTTTAATTACGGATTCGATCCATCACCGGGGAGTGTGGATTAATGGCAAAATGTCCCACCAAACCGTTACATCATTTGAAGTACTAAGTTCCCTTTTGACAATCTCATCACAGCAGAAAAAGGACGTAAATTGCAACATGTGGTCACAAACGTAAAACATGTACTTTAGATATGACGAACAAAAAGGGACAGACGGGGAATAGACATCACATCAGCACTATATTCTCAACATCTTGGCGATCCGATGAGTTATTTCAACTACTTTTACAAACAAAACTCTTTGTGGCGGATTCGGATCAACGTAGCTTCTCTGAGGACCAGTAGATTAGGATTCTGATAACGTATCAATGTTTCGAATGATCTAAGTGGGTCACCTTGATGACTTGTTTTCATAAGGTGTCAAGTAATCAATGGTGTGGAATTTAGAGTAACGGATTCAGCGGTTGAGGGTTTTGTCATCATCAGCTGTTTCAACCATCTCATAAAATGTTCTGCTACTAGCTGAGGTAGTAGTCGATCTCTTCGCTACAACTGCTAGTGGACTGGTAGGTATCGTGAGAGTCAAAGTTGATAGACAAACCACATTCGTACTTATATGAAATCGGCTCCTAGCTGGGTTGAACCAAGAACAACTAGACAGCCAACTAAGTAAGGGATGGACAAACTTAGTGAACAGCACGTCTGAAAGTTAAACTACCGGTTGATTTCCTCTTACAAACTGATGGAAAAATGTTAGAAATAAATGAAAATAAACATTATTAGGAAAATTAGAATATCATCAGCATGCCGTCTGTACAATAATGTCTCGGCAATATGCTCTGGTACGTTTCATTCAACCATTCTTAGGAAGATATCAACTAACGTTGTGACGAATAGAATCTCAATAGCTACTCTGTCCGTCTCTCTGTAAAGAAGTCTTTCTAAACTAAATCTCATATGACGTGTACACAGTAACTTAAAATCCTTGAAGTAATCAAGTAGAATACCTTAATCCCAGTTCTGTTTAGTGGAAACTTTAGCTGTCTTGCATGTTACTGGGCTGTTATTTTTGTTCGTTCGTAAACCGTGCAATCCAGGTCTCTTGAGTGTAGCTATCACAGTCCAGTATACGGTGAAAAAACGAAGCAGATTCTAGGCTGTATAAACGTGTTATACTAATACTCAACAAGCCTCACCTTGATTGGTCAGCACATTTTTCTACACATACTGTGATTCTGCAGGATACAGGTCTCACATGTTCAAAAAGTGCAGACTGTAGGTTCCTTCAGAACGGGATGCTGATCCATTGTAATCCTTGTTCAAAAAAGTACAAAACTGTATATGATTGCAGTAACTAATATCTCAACAACGTCCAAATGAAAAGATATCGTGTAGTTATTAATAATTTTGAATGGCAGACCTCTAAATAAAGGATACTATTGAGGGCCAGAGAATATTTTCTGTAAAGTCACGGTTGGGAAACTATTTGCAATCATACGAATTGATGAAATTTCAGAATTTGATCAATCTGAGGCAATGTTGTCCGAAATGACAGTTGGGCAACAACTGCACCAGAATTTCCACTTACTGGTATTTGTACCACTTCTGGTTTTCATCAGCTTGTTGTCCTGTTGTAGTTACTTTGTTCTGCACCACGTTAGTTGACAGCGCGCGTGTGACCGATCAGTAATTTGGAGCATACACGAAATGATTTATTGAAAGCAGGCTTCTATCTTGTTGATGGCGCCAGCAATTTATTTGGTACGGGACTTTGAAGCTTACGAAAACGTTGGCTTACCATACTTGTCTTCGTCATTGGATGCACAGTTCTCCCCATCCCCTGGTAAAACGATAAGCGTTCGTAAGTAAATAGCTATGCGGAGCAAGGAAAACCGTTGACAAACCGCTCACTAGCTGGAACTATTAGCCGTTTTGCTGCATGACATTTGACTTGGCAGTTGGGGAGCTCAATTTCAAACTGTTCCGTTTTCGATTCAATTGTGATTACAGCATATTGGTATTAAAACTCAAGACGGATGGTTAGCAGGTCAAGACTTCGTACTAAGGGATTATGATACACATACGCCAATGGATGCTATCTTTAGTAGAAAACAGATTTCAACTGAATAATTGATTAATGTGTACTTCTTGTTCACTTCAACAATATATTAAACCTGTTTTCCCTTTGTATCCGAAAACTTTCGATTCATGTTGCTCACCTTCGTTTATCTTCAGAACCGAGGAAAGTAAAGACCAAGGATGATTTCAGCCCGACGGATGAGGATGTTTGTGAATGCGGTAAGGGTTTTTTTCTGCTAAGCTTGGGGTGCGACCACTACGTGGGTTGCTAAGGTTTATAACCATAGGACTACAAATGTTGTAGCAGACTGTGACCAAATTCCGTAGGAAGTGGAGAGAAACCGGTATATAGCTAACAGTCAATCATGCAGAGATCATTCTCTGCCGAACTGGCAAGACGACCTGTTTGTCTGTCCAAGACGACCAGAAATGTCTCTAACAAAATTATTTCTTCTCAAAAGGATCAAGCCACCTGAACATTATTTACAAACGATTATTACTGAACACTCATGTCATGTGATCAGTTAAGTAGTAACCAAAAAGACTGACCTCTGGGATTGTGGATGAGAATTAAACTGCACCTACTGGCAAAGATGTTCGCTACTGTTGTGCTGTAATTAGTGAATAAAACTTGATTTTACGGTTTGCGGATGGAAAATTCCTAGCCAGAGGTGTTTGAGGTTCAGGTTAGATCAAATAAATTGGCAACTTCTCATCAATACTAGGAGTAATCTATACAGATTAAAAGATGGGGTTTACATGATCAGCTGTAAAAAGTTAGATCGATTTGTTAACGACACTTTGAATCTTATCAGTAGTTTCTAGTTTAGTCAAATCAGGCTTCAAGGATCACCCATTAAAATGTTTTTTTCGTAAGGATGAAACATCACTTCTTTGAAAATATGGAGTTTGCCTGGAAACTTATTTCCTCCTAAATTGCCGTAGTTTAAAACCTAGTGCTCAGCCGCTATAGTCCACTGACTACAATACTGTACCTAGTACAACGTATTTAACGTGTTATTTAGTTAAAGTCTGAAATATACACATGCTTATCTGATTTAATAAAGACACCACAATACGATAAGGAACAACCATTAGGTCAGCATTATGTCTTCTGGAGTATTGTTCACAGGAAGTTGCATCGAAGTTGGATAGCTAGGATTTTGGGCACGAAATGACATGTACTGGATAACATGGAAAATGTGAAAAAGCAACACACTAAATGAATTGCAGACGTAAGTCATTTGATACAAGTTCTTCATTCACGTCATGCGGGCTGACTGACGTGTCGTTAATACCATCCTCTTAATTCAGACTTGGACGTAGATCTTCATTGGGACAAGGCAAGCCAAATCCTCTTCGGATCGGCTCAGGCCGTATGTGAACCGTTTGATACAGTTATGACAATTTTACTGTAATTCTCAATGATATCGAGCACCATCCACCCGCTGTTTAAACAAATAGACATTTTTGGAGCGATACAGATGGTTGCAGTCTTTTTAAGTAACTGACCGAATTCAGGGTTGGCAGAATGAAGTTCACAGTCTAAATGAAACAAATGATCCTAATAAGAGTAGACAATTTTAGGAATTGATTGGACAAACTCTACACTTAAATTCTTTTAATAGATCAGTTTTTTTTAAATCGTCATCTATGCTAAAGTCTTTTGTGATATTTGTAAACTTTACAGTAATATACAACCATCGAACATTAAAAGTGCAAAAACAGTCATAGTCTACTGAAGATGGACAAGTGTTCCGATGGATATGTTAGGGGTATGATCAACACAATGAGTGTGCGTTGAATAATTCGATTGTTCGTGTTATAGAACAGTCGCTTCCAGTTCCGTTTTAAGATCAGAGGACAAATGGTTTTATGGTATCTTGCCACGTTTGCTTCGCCTTTCGTAATTGTCTTTTAACATGTGGTCGTCAAGCAAGTTGCGATCGTAGAACCACAGTATGATGTCGAAAAAGATTTGGTAGTGTTCGTTCTCCGGCTCTAAAACAAAAAGCATTAACATTATTTTTGAGCTGTAAGTAAAAGCTGTTAGCCATAATACAAGGAGGGAATATTATGAATCAACTGCATTGAATTGTCGTCACAGCATAACTGCTATCAGCAACATGTGTCATTGCCACATTATTCTATGAGTTATGTCGACGAACACAAAACGGTCCGTGCAGATTCATCAACCCATTTTTGCCAGCCATCTCGAACGGCAGGAAGTCCGAGCGAACATAACTCGGTCGAAACTGTGAATAAACAACCCATAAAAGCTTCGCTGACAGTTCGAAAGGCAGAAAACTTAATTTCGAGAGAAGCTCTCTGGTAAAACCTAGTAATGTTTCATAACTGCACCTGTGGCGCTCCAAACAACTGTAAAGCTTTTTTGATTGAGTTATATAATATAGTCTTACGCTTCACATATACGTGCAGAATCGTGCGTCATGAACAGACTTAGGGGCTACTAGAATATTAAACGGTATACAGTTCAACTAACCAAGCACCGACTGAACATCAAAGGTCAGAATTTGAATCAAACTGCAATCCGGTTTGGGCAATTAATTCTATCGTAGTTTGCGCGGCGATGAGGTAGAGAAAATCTCAGTAGTGTACCAACGTGCTACGACCGTCATGGTGATCCTCGTAGTCGGTTTCGTGCATTTGTAGCTCAAGCCACACTCAGCAAACAGAGTCAAAATATTCACCATCCGAAGCACATATGATCAAATGTTGGGATAACAACTTTTCAAAACCGCAAACAAAAATCTCTAGTTGCTAAATGTGCAGAATAATTCTCCATCATATTTCGGGCATGCTAGGAGGCAGGAAGATACGTGAAGTCTGTCATAAATGTATGGCTCGGCAGGGATTACTTACTGTAAGTATCTCTTGGTGCAATCTTGATGACCGTAGACTTCTCTCCAAGTTCCTGATACGCGGAATCCGTGAAAAACTGCCCGAATAACCAAATTATCAACCTCTCATAGATGTTGCTTGACAGAATCCGTAATTCTTGTTAATAGGTTTGCAATCTGTGATCATGCAAATGTTAAATAACTAGTCGTCTCTTACGATTAGATGCATAGGTCTGCTAGAAACTTGTTAATTATATCAAGCATTTACTACTGTGCATGTCATCCTTTTGAGCACGGATCTTTCCTATTCAGTGTAGTTAGCACCAAACGATTAATACAATCGCAATGTTCTGTTGCTTTAAAGGCCGTTCTAAAGTTTATCTTGGAGCCGTTGTTGTGATCCTAGCAACAACAAATATAAATGCAAACTCGTCCGGATGCCGTGGTATCAGTAACGTAAACATTACAATGAAACTGATCCCGGCGCCACACATAAAAACCAAATTTATTTTACCATGAAAATCCTTGAGTCTTGTGGCGTTCACACAAGGCCAAGTTCGTCATCGATATCTACTACAAAAACAATCTGAGTAGGATGTTTACGTTTACAACCTGAACAAACTAATGTTGTGCACACCTACGAGTGTCTGCGTTCTGTTCATGGATGTTCACGAGAAGCATTCGCCACATTTTACAACATTAATTGGTTCTTTTATTCTATGAATCAGACATGTTTGAATAAAGATGACGACGGTAAAACACACAACGAGTACCGCTTCCCGTAGTAGTTGACCACATCATCAATCAACTCGTACGCTTAGACTGTCCTTGTCACAATTGTGCATGTTTCCAGGAGTTTTGTTGTTTGCTATGCTTTATGGTTTTTAGAACGTACACAATAAACTAACCCAACTAATTGAGAGTCCCTATAACGCAGGATATTTCATTTAAGTAGATTTGGTTGCAGGTTCTTAACTCACAGTTTGCCGAACACTTACTTTGTACATTTATCGTGTTCGGTTTTGCTCATCACTGATTTGAATATACTGATTAAATAAAACAAATTAGTAATATTAGTTGTACTCACAAGTAGTGTTTTCCACAATTTGAGTGTCAGAGTTAGCGCTTGTTTAGTGATTGGATTTGTGATCGGTTGCTCAGCTCAAGTAGTTATATTTTGCTGTCTTCTTAAGGAAAAGAGAGATATGGAGAAAATCAAACAGTCACAAGTCTTCTTGACCAGAAAGCTATCAGAATGCTGTCAGTATTACATCAGTCAATCTCACTATAGATAATCACACCAACAAGTTGAATATGAGTTCAACCGAGCTAGTCAATATATTCAAATAACGGATGTCTATCAGAAATACTCAATTTAATTATATTAGTACAGTTAAAAACTACTACGAGTGTTACAAGTCAACCCATGAATGGATTTAACCTCTTCAAATGCAATCCATTGTGATTGGTTACCATAACGATAATAGTTCGTTTAAACTGGTATTCAGAAAATTTCATATAGTGAATAGACGTTTCTTACATTGTTATATTATCGATTCTTTCTTAGAACTGGACAAGGATTCACTGGCTGAATCTGCTCATTCCCTCCCATTGATAGAGGACAATGTCTCATGTGAGTTTTGCCAGAGGTTCACAATAACCACATTAAAAAAAATTCAGTGTTAATTTACTAGATACCATTTAAAATGAAACTTTTGCCGAGAGGTACGGTCGGTCTCTTTTTATCCATTTGTAGATAAACTAAGATAGTAATCGTACAAAGTCCATTTTGATGATGTGCTGGACTCAGTAGGCAATTTACTCATCCAAAGCATACACGATCGATAGTTGGTATCATAAGATAGCTTCACTCGAGTTGATCTGACATCTGCGTCATTGTTTGACAACAGCCCGTAACTAAGAAATTCATATTATATTCCGAGATAGGTTTTATTTTTGCTAATAACAGACAGACTTTGACATGTAGAAGAAACTCAAAAACACGAATGATTTTAATGACGATTGAAAGCTCAGTGTTATGAGCAAGTTGTAATACTCTACGTTTCAATCACCTCGGATTACTTTTCTCAGATGTGTTGCAATCGATTCACAACACTTCTGAGAAAAGTCATCTGAGGTGATTCAAACAATTAGTCCATTACACTGTGTCCTTCTCAATCCATTCATTAAAAACATATTAAACAAGACGCACCAACTGTTTAAATTCATTTTCGATAGATTTGGTGTGGATATGCTACCACTGAAAACAATTGATGGCTAAACACAGAACTATTCTACATGATATCTAAGCAGAACAAAACATTTTTCGATGCAGATGAATGCTATCGGAAAAACACTCCTGGATCACTTTGAACCAGATTAAGGTGCACGCGACAAAGTGAATATAGCAAGTCTAGTTAAATGTTTGCTCATTAATGATTCCGGAGTCTTATAAAGATCGTTCCATATCTATCAAAGTTATGTATACATCCTCTTGAATTGGTGCACCACAGAACGACCTCCAGCTGAAAATTTTGACAATTATGCAACTAACAACCAAAGACGAGGAACAACAAGTGAAGATGAATTGTCGTAATAATCAGCCATCACTTCAAGGTAAAAGTATCAATCAGACAACGATCTAGTTGATTTGATAACATCTGACAGTTAATCTTGTGTAACGGCCTGGCTAGGCAGATATTGAACTACGTAAGGCTGTACATGCCTCGAGAAGGGTGAACTAACAACAGTTTTTACTTCAGGAACTCTTGAACAATCCTGAACAAGTCTCAGACTATGTTTTTACTTCGAATTTACACAATGAAGATCTTGACCCGTAAGAACGTGAAAGCATTTACCAAAACGTTTTTCTTTGAAAATATCAGTGTTCGAATGCGCCGGACATCGTTCGAGCGATTACTTAACATTTATTCCCACACGTAGTAGACTCTTGAAATTTCGAAACAATGGATCATTTGTGGATCAGGAAGAGTTGTGTTTTTAGAGAAGGCACGCAATACACGGGAATTTCGTGTCCCTTAAAAACGTTTTTTGGAAAAGATTTTTTTTTTTTGGGGGGGGGGCGGGGGTTCACTCTGGTGGTCAATAGTGTATGCATTTTAACGTGTACACTCCTGGCTGCAAGCCATGTGCGTTAAGTTTTACGTCACTTGCTTTATTTTATGATATCTATTTTAATCGTTACTCCATGTGCTGGTGAGTCGTACATCAGACTAAGTATATGTTAGAACCGTTCGAACTTGAGATCAGGAAAGTAACAAGAACAGTCTGTGCTTTATTTTCATCAAAATCCAAAGCCACACTATAATCTTGTATATTCTAGAAATGTTACGTTTGCCTACTGCTGTCTGGCAACAGAAATCATGAGAATGACTGATAATACGGGATCTCTGTAACAGCCATATTGGGATCCATCAAGTCCACCTGCGAATGAATGCCATTGCACTAATAATGGTTTCCACAGTCTCGGACATTCGTGTACAGACCGTTGTTTTAAGCACAGACATGCTGAGGTTTTAACTTTAATTCTGTTCACATCACACTTTCAACAAGTTGAAATGCTTTCTTTGGTAACCAATTAGGAAAACCAAAGATTTGACCTTAGATGTGCGGTTGTGACATCCAAGGTCACATTTCACAAAGTATGTATCTGTATGCGCTTCCACATGCATACATATACAGGCGGATCGTGTTGAAAATTGTTTGCAACACAATTGTTAGACACAATAAGATCGATTTGTTACGGAAACAACCTACATTTGGATTATAAATGCATTAGCCCGAAAACCGTGGATACATTTTGTTGACCAACCAAAGGTTAGATAAACCAAGCCACTTCAAAATTCTCCATATGTGCATTTCAAAAGTAGTTATTTTTGTATGTCTAACATCACGTGATGGATAAATTTTACACTTAAACTTCTTCTGATAAACAACTGTTGACATTAAATAATGTCCAGGAATTAAGTACCTATTTAAATACATCATGTTCAGGTGAGCATCGTAGTTCAGTAGATGATAGAATGCAATATGACTTTGCAGACGTAAAGAGCAAGGATAAAAATAACACATTAATTGAAAGTGTCTGAATGAAGCAAGGCTTGAATGAAAAGAAACAATGCGTCATGGAAAATCAAAATACCAATATAGCGGTAGAAAAAAACGGACTGCCAGTTGGTGTAAACAGCGAACGAGTACTGTGCAACTGACTAATGATGTTCTGACTACTACAGTTGGCGAAAGGAAACATACAATTTTGATGGCTTTTGCGAAAATGGTTTTTTACCCCTAGATAAAATTGACTGAGTTTCCCGTTGTTTGGCCTGTACCCATCCAGATGAAAATATCATTGACTTACATTACTTTCATTATGCATATAATTTGCCTCCATCGCTCACAGGTTGAGTAGACTTACCTCATATAGTAAGTATTCAAACATATTATCAGCCTTTTTTTTTCAGGTCACTTACTAACAGTTGAACATATTGTATCTTCAGATGTATGTAAGCTATTTCCTTGTTTGATCGATCAGTCACGCATCATTTTTATCCTGTTTTCAAAATATCTGACTTTCTAGCTGATTTGTCTCAAAAGACAGTCACATACACAGTTGATCAACCAGAAGCAAACGCCGTATCAAGTTCAAGTAAGTCAGTACCTTGCTCTTCTTCGCGTTATGGTTAATGCATTTTCCAACCAACCATATAAAGATTAGTCTGAATAACATCAATCTATCGGTCTACGTTGTTACATATAACCATGTCTACCCGATCTACGATGCACTTGCTGGCCCATCTTTTAACTGAGTGTGTGTGTACCAGCCGTACATCACAGACTGACTTCTTGATTATCAAACCCATAATGAAGTCGGATCATGTTATGAAAGTTGTTCATGAAAGCAAACTCCTCTCCATCTAATTTGCACTTTGTTTTGCCGAACTTATGTTAGCGTTTATTAACACCAACTCATACTCACAACACAGTCAGAATACATCTGAACTTCCTTTGCGCCTTTATCCAGTTCCACCCATTTGATTTTGGTTGGAGAATCCCGTCTGTCATTTTTTGCCCGTTCGGTTGATTTATATTAATGATGGCTCATTGTGTCTCTCATAGTGACCGCGATTCACTCGCAGTGGGCTTTGACTAAATTCCAAGCTTGTGTCAAGATATTTCACTGATTATTGGAATATTCGCTACAGTGACTTGTTCGGTAATCACAGTACAGTTAGTTCGATGGAAGTTTTGAGTGTTGGTGGGTCAATACTGCGTATGTGTTACTGACTAGTATTGTGTATACAGAAGCTAATGATACTAAGCTGTGAGTTACAATCTTATCATATAGATAGTCTTGTGTTTTACCGCTAAGGAGAGTCTTGTAAACGGTAAAAATGCATTGTGCGGCTTCATGGACGGAAACAGTTCCATTTACATGTTTGTAATTTGCACAATGATCATCCGTAATTCAGAGTACCTGTAAAATGTTCCATGCATGAGTAGAAATATTTCACCATTTCATTAGGTGGAGCATTTTATTTAGGGGTTTTCCTCGACACTCCAAACAGCTATATACACTGGTTGAATGCGCAGCTCGAAAATTGAGACGAACTTTTGTCAACAAATTCTTCAAAAAATGTTAAACAAATAAATACATGTAGTTGCCAGTTCCCTGTGAGTACTTCCCATCCGGGGCTTCCCAAGCCTTCGACAGAATCCACCACATTTCTATATATCAAACTTCGTCAGTCTAGGGCCAATGATTGATCTGAAGTCTGATTGACTGTTTCTTGTTGCTGTCGCACTTTGACCTCGAATCTGGCTGACTGTCCAATCAATTCCCATAAACCGACTAATCAAATTCAAGGGCAAAGTTCGACAGTGACAAGGAACAGCCAATTAGAATCCATATCGAAGACTCTATTATCACAGGAAATAACCAATCAGACACCCGGTCAAGGTTCAAGAATCAACCAATGGTAAGTCAGGTCACACATCATGAATAACAAAACGCGATCAGTCAGGATACGGGTTAGAAGGTCAACTACCTCTGCTATATAACGGGCATCCATCGAACCTCACCAAACTCCACGCTTAAAAACTATATGTTAAAACACATATGCACTGATGATGTCATCTTGCTTGGCAATGAAAAGTTTGCAACCTAAATACCAAGCTCGGCGAACATTCCAATACCAAAGTATTTTCGTCTCGATTCAGAGCTGCTATGCCGGGGTGATTCAGAATAACCAACCTTTTTCTGCTTCACTCCAGTGCGAATTTCTTCCGTGAACTGCTAGGATATTTTTTTCTCTCCAATAATCATCATAGACAGTAATACATCAGTGGTTCACACTGCTGCTTAACTGCCACACAACCACGAAGAATAAAAAGCAAACCCTGTATAGGAAGAGAGAAGAAAAAAGGGAACGGGATGGGACCTGACCACTAAAAAAATAGCTACGTCTACATTCAAACATACAACATCAAGGCGCCTACACCTTGCAAACAAAGAACCGAGCTGTAAGTGAAAGTAATACGTCATCAGCAAGACAGCTTCCCTGAGGCTTTCACTACCCCGCGTCATTAAATGCACTCACTTCACAGACAATTCGACCAAACAACGACAATATTCCGGCCACTGAGCTCGGTTAGCCGCCATCTCACATAACGTCTCAAGCCACCGACTCTGCGAGTCGCGAGGGCTTTAGCTTGGGAGACGAACCTGATCTTCAATGACCAACGCCTTCGTGAACGATTCCATTTGTCTACGCCAGCTCATCATCTGTCCACCTCGCACCTCATACCAATCGACCGCACCGACGGCAAACAGTTCCCGGTGTGGCAAACGACTACCTGGGATCCTTAGTACATGGCCTAACCATCTAAGTCTGTGCAAGTGTAAGGACTGAACGGAAGTACTCGTTTGACAATCAGTGCCAAACACCGGCTTCCTAACCTCCTCGTTGCTCACTCGTTGGTGCCACCCGATACGAGCGACTGAAAGTAGACATCGGTGGTCAAATACCTGAAAACAGTTCACGTCCTCTACCCGGAGAGGCCACGTTTCGCTGTCGTAAAGTAATATAACCCTCATTGTTGTCTGATATACGCGACCCTTAAGTTTCAGAGTGATGGTTTTCTTCCTTCAACAGACGGTCTAGTTCCGGTTAGCGAATAATCCCTTCTGAATAATTTAAAGATATGAATTCATCGGATCATCTGCTGAAACAATTATGGTTCTGTTGTAATAAATCAAATAACACTTTGGTATATCCTTTCAAGATTTCCGCCTTTCAAGATTTTGAATTTAAAGGGAAGTCCTACTTAATAATGTCGAAATCTCGCGAAAATTCCCATTGAATCATAGAAGAGTAGACGTGACGAACAATTGTTTTCGATAATTCATCATCAGATCAATACAATTATATAGATTGAGCAAAATCAAGACAAAGACAGAGAGGTTTAGCAGAATGTCATTGGAACAAGCAGAACGTTACAAAATATCCAGGCCTCCATAGATCAATCAATCAGAGAACAAATCACCAGTGTTAACCATGGTTGGTTTGGAGTTCCACATACCATTACGTCGCAAGGTTATCGGTTGGAGTTTGGGTGGGCATACCGACTGATGGTGTGACCTTTGGCCACGGCAACTGCAGGGCTTGCACGAAGTTTTTGTGTGAACACAAAATCGGATTTCGTAATCGAATGGCGATCGATTCAGCAGTAGCCAACATCCATTGTCTGATCAGTTTGGGGTGGTTTATCGGGACTTTGTAGACAACACGGAACGCCTGAGTGAGGTCAACTCGGTGATCAGTTTCGGAAAGTGCAAAAATATTAGACTGTCTAGCTCACGATGTCACAATAGTGTTATTATAAGCATTTTGGACAATGTATGACCTACCTCTCTTGGTTGTATCTAGTCAATGACTTCGATTGACCGAATCTTCGGTTGCGACAACTCCTCCGTTCACTTCAATTTACAGCGTAATACAAATGGCTGAGAGTATTTTAGTTGAGGTCTAACAACTCATAGGTGAGAAGGTACTGAAACCAAACAATTAAACCGTAAGAATCTGTCGCTCTGTTGGGGTGCTGCTTGCTAGATTATTTTTTACCTCTTTCATGACTGGATAAACAACCAAAGTTAATCGTCAGCTTGTTGAACTTTGATGCCTCCAGGTTCCGGTTCCGTGATATTTTCTTGGTTTCCATTGTAAGTTTGCCAACTGCACGATTACATATATTGGGGTGACGTAGTAACAGTGAACATAACATTTTGTGGGACAATGTGAACATGGAAAACTCGGAAACGAATTAACCAAAACACCGTGTTCAGCTGACGACGTGAATGATATTAATACTTGTATACGGGTTTGTTTTGTAAGTTGATTAAAACCAACAGTCATTCGGTAAAATCCAACCCTTGTCTTTCAACAACGTCCCCGTGTGTACTTTGATTACAAACAATCCTGTTCAACTGAGATGGTTAACGAATTACAAAATATAACACAAACGACTAGAAAACGTATTGAAACGGCTGCAAAGATGGCAAAATCTGTACAAACGGTTTGAAAATTAGGATGAATGAAGTGAAATATAGAATACAAAGTTCAACTATAATTGCTTCAGTCCCAAAAGCGGCGGTGCATCGCTTAAAAACGTAGGTTTTAAGCACGATACTGAAGAAAATCACTCTCTCTATATTGTGACAAAAGGTCATTTTTGTGTACGCCTTTCTTTGTCTGTTCAAAACTTGTTACGAGTAAAGATAAAATGTAGAACTGTTTACTCTTGTCCATTTGGTTTTTAACGGGCTAATTTTCAGACATTTTAATGTGACAGCAGAATGACCCCACATTAACTGCACATTAAAATCCCGCCTTCTATATCTTCATTTTATTTGTCAAACTGTTCCCGAAATGACGTTATGGAGAAACAAGGTTAACCTTCAAGTTAGCTTGAAAGTTTCAAGGGTTACTTTGATATTCAGCTATGATGTGACTCATAACAGTTAGTTTGTGTTGCATGCATTTTTGAGAGTAAAATTTGTCATCTGAATGAAGCAACATGAACGGATGTAAAAGCATTGGTAACATGCATAATTTAATAAATATACTGCTTACTTAACCAGCTCTTTCGTAATCGAAAACTTTAATAACGTTTGTACATTTGCAGTTTGCACTCAGCTTAAATAGTAGAAGAGAAACTGAAACAAGGATCTTTAGAAGGAGGAAAATAGATTGCAATCTTAAAAGGGTACTGTTTATCCAAGCAGAATACTTCGACTGAAGAGAATGTGAATAAACAACAGAGATTCATTTCAATCTGCTCTTTAAGCAGTAGTTTTTAGCTCTTCACATGGATTGTAGAATTCAGTGAGACCCGATCATCCAATTAAAACATCAATCAATTAGGTGAATTAGTATGTCTCTCAAGCTGTTTTCATCTCACTTGCAGTCGCACTGACACCGACACATGCTGGATACACAGAAGTGTAGATGAACGATTACGGAACAAAAGTGAAGATGGTTTACATAACCTCTGACATCGTCAGTTGGGAAAATACCATAAAGAACAGAATTTGAGAATCCTCCATCATCCAGCAAATCTCTTCACCTTCGAGTATTTACCTAGTCATATTAGTACGCAAGCTCTATCCAGTGTTGTTCACTACTACTTGACTGTATGCCCAGAAAATAACGATCACCCCTATGCACACAAATTCACTAAACAAGTTTGTCCGTCATGAAATGAACTCATCGACAGGTTTATTTGACAGTACTCGGTAATCGTTATATTTGGGCAGATCATTCTCAAAACAATGTTGATGATGTGGATGTAAATGCTAGCATCCACACTTAGCTTTTTATAGTTCGCTGTTATATATGAGAAAGTGGGTATCTGACTGTTGACAATAATATTGCACTTGGTAGCCCGGTTAGATGGCTTAGAATTCTGGCTGATCTCTAAGCAATGTGCTGAGTTTGGACTAGAGCGGTTTCTTGATGGGAGAAAGTTCAGTCAATCAATGTTCGCAAACAGGCTGCTATAGATAGAATTATGGTCGAACTTGCGCCAACCAATCATAGGTGGCAATCAGCTGCTGTTGAATGCGTATTTGTTTCAAACAACCAAGTTGCTAGAAGAAAAGTCGGGAAACAACACAGCAACAAACTGACCGATCAAAACAGGAGGACGCCTGTCGCTTAATAGCAATAGTAAATACTGTTGTTCCTCTGTGAAAAAAAGGTGCTGTTTCTCCAATAAATTGGGGCTTTCTAGCGTCACTATAATTCCTGTTCTGCTTTCCTCTCGATTGCGTAGCTCAGTCCGCCACAAGCACGATATTAGAACTGCAAACAATTCATCACCGATCTGTACGGCATTGTCAGTGCTTTGGGATTTGAAGTAAACTTACACATGCCTACTCACCTATATACTCAAACCTCTAAGCACAGATGATGTCGACTCGTTTGATGGTGGAACGTTTGTAACTTAAATGACAAGCAAAGGGAACAACCCAATCGCAAAGGTTGATTTCGCGAATGAAACCTCCAGTGTTCCATAGTCGAATCTTCGTAGCTGGTTTTTGTTTTAGGATGACAAAAACTTTTCCGTTTGTTTTCGCAATTCGTCAAAGGTGTAATCAAGAGCTGTACCGCATATTCGTCCAGCTTTTCCGATGAAGAAAACGAAAATCCTTCCCGAAATTCCCCAAAGAATCAAAATACGACGAGATCGGATGCAAGCGTGGTTGTTCACGTTCCGTCCGTTGAACCCCGACTCTCGGAAGCATCCCACTTGAGCAGTGCAACTTCGAATGACAGTTTGACTTTTAGCGTAACGGAGAGTAAAACCAGTATCAAAAAACCTAGACCCAAATCAGCCAAAACAAGAGCCCAAAACACATCGAACTCCGTTAGCAACCAGTCAACAACCGACAAGCCGTTAAGAGAATTAGCAGAATCGAAGGCAGAAAACGCACGGCTCCATCTGAAGAATGCAATACGTGAACACCAACAGAACAGCTTCTCCTCAAACGACATTGCATCTGATGACGCAGTCACACACAATGTGAAAGGTGGGAGATATTCGCTGGCTAACACCTCCAACGCGGTCAATCAGGAGCAGGTTTCGGTTCTAAACAGACGGGTTGCACCTAGATCCCAGTCACTTCGAAGCTGTCGACTACCACAAAATAAAAAACAGACCAAAAACAAAACCAACAGGTTATTCGGAAATATTTCTCCATAAATCTCTTCGCTGTCAAGCGGACATACGAACCAATCCTTAATAATTCGAGGACGCGTTTTCATTGGGTAAGACAACATTGTTCGAATTTACTTTCGCCGATACTGTATCTAACAGTAGGTTAAAACCAGTCTCATAAGTTAGACTATTTTACACATATACAACAGATTTGAAAACCATCGCATCTAAATATGAGTCCAAAGGTCTCCTAATTAATAAACAATGAGAAGTACGATCACAACAGTTAGATATTTTTGTTAGTTACTACAATTTCAGTACTAGTTATTGAATAACATATCACATGGGTAGAGTCTATAAGCTTTCTGTAACTAACTAGGTCACACCTGAATTAACGGTTAGATCGATCGCTTTAAACGTGGCTAGGACACGTTGACAGCACGCCAATAAGTTTCGTCTGTATGGTGTGTGGTTTTGCATTGAAATCAGGTATGTGTGTTAGAGGGTAACAGTTACAAGAAACAAAATAAAATACTGACGGCCATCGTATAAACACTTCAAGATTTTCATTTATTGTGCACATTCTTGTGAATATAACGTACAAACTAGTGTAAGGATAATTGAGCAAGAAATATGAAAGTCTGTACTATTCACTATTGGGTATAAAATGTTTAACCACATCTGATCACAACAGCTTCTTCTATGGCAATTACACACCGTAACTAATAGAAGCTGTGAAAGACCCAATTCAGAAATGTGTAGTATGACTTAATGACCTACGGAATAAGCTTCAATATACCGCTACACATTCATTCGAAAGTATCTCACGCACCTTGTCTAACCTCTGATATTGTAACACAAATTGCATCAAAACATCCGATAGAGAAATGAATAAAGAACAGTATGGAGATTTTGAGTAGATTATCTGAAAAGTAGTGCTCAATGAAATAACCAATTGCATGGCACAAAAAACTTCCGATATGATGGTTAACAACCCACGGTTGACGAGTTCACTAGCCGTGTTCAATTTCAATGCAAGGATAACGTAAACGAGCTAGTCGTCGATTGGTGAGAAGCGTTCTAGTTCACAGTTTTATCAATGGATTTTTTGGAAGTTTGATTTTGCCTTCATGTCTCTCATCTGTTTTGTGTTTCATAAATCTCTAAGGTAGCGTATGACCAATTGTATTCCGCGGAACACACGACAGATTTCTGGTGCAAACGACTCCAATCGTGGCACAAGCCAAACAGTGTTAGGGAATTCAGATTTCGTGTTATTTGAACACATAAATTAAAAATTGTCTGAATTATACAACATTCATGACCAGTAAAACGCGGGAACATATTTTGTTCATATCCATTCAGACCAACGGGGTTTTACAGAAGCAATTACAAGTTTTTCTATTGTCGTTGTATTCAAGATAGAGGAAACACAACTGTGGTCTGAACTGCGTCTTGCATCCGACCATTAATGTTTGAACAAACGATCATTGAATTCGGTAGCAGCAGGTGTAGATCGGGTTATCTGGGTAGTTAATCTTGTCGAATTGTATGCAGATTACCAGGCATGTACTTCCAGTGTTAGATAAACGACGAACAATCGGTCAAGTTCACACTGATCTCATGACCCTGAGATAACAAGTTTGTCTTTTTATCACCCACACTTATTATGCTGTGTGAGTAGCGTAGAAGACCGTTTACATTATTCCAATATGTTCTCAAAATATATCTTCTATTTTCACCTCTTTTTAGACTTACCGCTTCAATTCGCCCTCATGCAATGCCCATAAACAAATGAATCCCAAAATCCTCCTTTTACAAAGATTATCTAGTTTAGTGCACACTTTGAAATTTACATTAGTCACTAAATGTATGTCATTATGAGATGTCGTCTAACTTCTACAAACGGAAATCAATATTTTTCACGGGTATTTTCTTCATTCCAATACAAAAATATATGTGATGTCTATGGGACTTTCTCGTTATTAGGTCTGAAAAGTATAGCATGCGTACCCAATCTAGACCACCGCGAGGATCAATGCATAAAGCTCAGGACAGTGGCCCAGATAGTATAGTAAACGATTACTGACGTGATTCGCTTAACACTTGTTGAGGATAACAAAACTGGTCTATAAAAGAGAGAGAAAAACACCTTTGATTATGTGGCTACAACTTCATATAGATTGAACACCACCCACAATTGATCGCAGCTGTCGCATTCCTATAGACTTTCCAGTCGGCCCCTTTCGAAAAAAAGCACTAGACTCGAGTTTCGCTCTCATTAGAGCTCGTCAGTAGTGCACATCATCGCCACTGCCGGGACTTTAACCACGGACACGGTGTTCATGAGAAAACCGTGTGAACCACTGCGCCATTCACCTCACGTTAGGCACGACCGAATTATCATATGAGAACGCTCATCCACTTTCGCTTGTGAGTAATGGTCTACAACTTCTTGTTGAAAGTTTTATAGACTTAAAATGATTAATGGAGATGAATTTAAAAAAAACTCCGAAAAGGTTTCGGGTACACGGACGTCTTTCCATCTCATGCTGACATACAGTGAATCGACCTTCCAATCGATTTGCACATTTGGTGAACCAAACGAATCAGTTGTGTGCATTATCGGCAAAAGTTTTGCGTGAATAGCCTGTAAATTGTGTCCATGAAACAGTTTTATAACCATCCTTACGATAAAGTTTATTATAACATATCTCAAATGTGGAGTTATTTTGCTTCTATAGTAATCCGCTCATGCTATTAGGTAATTCCAAGGGATCACTTCTTAAGCGTTGATTTCTATATAGTAGGGATTCTATAGAGTATGATCACAATTATGTGGTATATCTAACATGTCGAAAACTAGCCTGATGTCACTCATCTGTCTGAGTGAGTGGTTTTCTTCAGCCTATGTTGCGCCCTGTGACCCATTGCCTTACAAGTTTACATTAATACCACATCATCTATAGGATTAGGGATGACGGTCTTGTACGTTTCATTCGGATGAGGGTGAATTATGAAATCAAACAGAATGAGAAACATCACAGGATGTATGGTCCGACAAGTTTTTTCAAAGACGCGAAATGCTGTTCTTGTCGGATATGAACAATCTTAAAACGGAAACATACTGTTTACAACTGGACTATCCAAATCGTGACCACAATTTCAGGTTAGTTATGGTTACGTGAGGAAGTACTGCATGCTGTCGATTTCAGTGGATGGGACATTTTCGATTTATGTGTAAATTGCTCATCCAGATTCAGGTTCGAACAAACTGTTCTGTACTAAACAGTGAAAGACACAACGACAAGTCAGTTCTGTATGTGGAAAGGAACATGTTCCAGGTTATAAAACGGTCAGAAAAGCCAATTTCCATTAAAATATTAGCGATTGATTTCAATTTCTGTTCTACTGTATCTGCTGGTAAGACATGACAAAAAAGTTACGTTTCAGTATGGGCAGCACAAAGCTACTGGAAAGTGCGTGCTGGCCAGTCGACATCGTCCTGGAATGAATCGAGAGCTGTAAAATTCTACCTAGTTGTTTCTTCAGAATTACCTCTAGAAAATGGAGTGTTCTCCGATCCTGTTGCAGAAGTAACCGTGGCAGAACGATGCGTTTGACTGAATGTTTGTACAACATTCGTTACATCCTGTTCCGAGTTCAGTAGAGAAGAAATATCATCTAAGCATCGCCCATGGAAATATGTTTTCAATGGCAAAGTTTACCCGTTGACTTCCCAAATTGCTCATGATAATGTCCGTCAATTATATGGATCAATGGTAGTTTCTTTAATATTGATTTAACTCTGTTGAACATATACAGCTGTATTGATCTGATGACGAATTTCCGAAAACAATTGTTCATCACTGTTGTCTTTTAAAACATTTTAATCTCAAACAGAAGCAGACAATGAAATCAGACTGATTCATACTTCTAGATGTCATGCAGAGTAAAGTTGCGTCAAAACATTCCAGATTTTCACAAACGACTTCAGATGTCAAGATGCACTACGAAAAACAACAGAGAGATGACCTTCAGATTTATTTGAACGAAACGACGCCAGGTCAATCGATCAGCTTTTAATGAAACGGAGTTTCTCAGAAGTGAAACCATCGACTGCGCTGGACGCTTCTACAGAAACCGTACAAGGTATGTTGTGGGGTATCCTTTGGCTGGATAACTGGGCGGGATTAATTTCCACAATCCCTGAGTACATTCACCGTCCTACGAGATGAATGGAGATACCTTGGTGAAAATGTGCAGCCCACAATGACACAGAACACATTAATTTAGACAACTTTCTAGTAAGCTACATACGTCACACTGAACATTCCGTGGTCTTTACCTCAACCCAATGAGAACACCCGGGACATGATCGCTGGAAAATTGTACTTAAAGTTTACAACCGACTGTCACAGGATTGAATCAAGAATAGAATGACCAAAGTCAAATTCTTCTACAGTAAACCAACTCCATTGAGCAGAAACACTTCATTGGAGTTCTGTAAAGAAAAATACGACTTAGGTCTTGGTAACTTCCAGTGGAAGAATACACTTTAAAGTGACCATATGACTCATCGTCATACCTTGTATGATTATGTTCACCTACATACTTAAGTTAGCAGGGGCTTCGTCGACAAAATATTGGATAGTTTTGAAGTAAAACAAAATTATGCGTAGTTCGCCTCACCTCATTGCGATAGACAGTCGGCATAATAGTACCGAATTCACAAGGCCACCAACACCGATTATTAGAATACCGTGAAAATGGTTAAATAATGCACAAGAGTATATCACCGAGTAGTAGCATAATCAGTTCAACGCGCAAGAAGTTTCGGTCATTGATAAACGGAGCATCATTTAGCGGAAATAGACAGAAGCATACAATAAAATGTTAGTGTGCTAATTCACTCTTGTCAGTCACCAAGTCAAAGTCAGCAAATTCTACATAAACTGCTCGTAACAACAATAAATAAACGTGTCAACCAACCAGTTTGAATCGTTCGCGCACTAATCATGACATCATTTTCATGGCAAAGTGAGTGACTGCATCTGCATCGTCTGTGCACGCAAAAGTGATCGACGTAGTCTGCATTCCATCTGTTTGTATGCCTGGCTCGGTGAAACAAAGTTTTCACTAATCTCAGTTTGTGTGCCAGTGGAAAGAGGCCAGTTACTTGCTAATATTTCCAACTCCGTGTATATTTACGATCAACAGACTGATACTACGTTCCCTTTTCACAAGTAATTATACAACCCACCCGAAAGGAGAAACAATTATAGATTTCTACTTTACGAGACATAATGAGGTTTTCGTGAATGAAGTTCACATCATCACTAATTTAGGTAACAACTTTCATCGGACAAAATCAGAATATCTCTTACGTTACGTTTGTAGGGTTAGACGTGAGCAAATCTATTGCGAGATTGTCCTTAAAATATTCCTAAGAGTATAGTTCCCAATGTGATACTCAACGGTCTACCCATAACTACATCGTCAAATGGTCACCTTCGAATACAAAACAAATTTTTAAACGCAGAAAGGAGAAAATCTAACAGAATGCAGGCTTACATTCTGACCGAAAATAACAGTATAAGAAGTCAACAATATTACGCAGCATCAATCGAATGCGCCACTCAGATTTTCTGTAGTGTACTTCTGAATTTCCGCTATCTAATGAAAGCTAGGAATACAATTTAAGGTTGCCCACTAACTAACGCGCATGTTTTCACAATATCGCTCTGTTCATGGACAATATAAGTCTTAACGATGTATCCATCTTGTGGGTTTTACATCGTGCCAATTTGTTTGTCGGCTTAGGTTTATACTGGATTTCACAAATATATGCATGTAACAATAATATGCGTTATTTCCATAATATAAGCCAAAAGGTAGCGAACAGCATCCTTTTCGATGAGTCACCTTCAGGCCAAATATAACATAATAAATATGAAATTAGTTATCAAATCAGGATTGTCCGATCCAGTTGACAACGACTATATGAAACCTACCTCATTTGTGATCATAACGACAACGATGTGTCTGCCTGCTATCCAGCCATTATGCCAAGTTTTATTTGTGATCCATAACTTCCTTATTGTTACTTAATCTTATATGAAATTAGTTGTCAAGTCAGTGTGAATCTAGTGTCATTGTGACATGGTTACTGTGGTGTGGTGTCAAGTGTTCCAACGACGGCAGATCATAGTAACTTCAGTGCTTGAACAAAAGACCTTCGCATACAGATTATGGTTTCGCAGACGGATTCCGATCGCTTCCGCAGCAGCCAAGATAGGACATGTGATGTGAACACGTGTGACATGTTGGATCGGTTTGAATGCGACATTCCAATTGACTCTGTGACCCGTGTCAACTAGGTTGGCCAAAATTGCGCTGGAAATCTTTCGCTGTTGTCCGGTTGTCAGCCAATCTGGATGGTGTTCGCGTATTATCTCCGACAAGCGCATTGTTGTGCGACCAATATAACCTACTTCACAGGAACAAGCGAATGAGTAGATACAAAATGAGGTAGAACTACTAGGCACTGCGTCTTTGAGGCGTAGGTGTACAGCTTGCTTGAGGGAGAACGTTAGTCTCAGTTGTGCAGCATGGAACTTTCTCATCATGATCGTGTCAAGCCTTCTGGTCAGCGATACACTTGATAATTTCTCTTTGTAATGCAAATTCATATAGATGGCTTTCCGCCCGACGGAAAACTCACGGTCTTGCGGTTCCCTCCGTTATATGTTTTGAGTTAGGAATTTGTCTGGATATCCATTAACACGAAACGTTTCACATACGAACTTCAGCTCATTGTGTAGCATGTGGTCAGTATAAATTTTGTAAATTCGATTTGTTACACAACGTATTAAGTCCCATTTCCGTTTCATCAGGACGAAGCTATGAAAATGGGTATATTGATCATTCCACGTGCGCTTCTCATGAATGACTCGTTGAATCGATCCATCTGGACGTTTCAATAGTGCAACACCCAGGGAAGCCAGTTTTCCATCTTGTTCCATTTCCATAGTGAACTTCAGTCTCTTGTGAGCTGAGTTGGCTAGTGATAGCATGCAATCAGTATCACTGTTGCTATCGACGATACAGAAGATATCATCTATATGACATTTGTACAATACGCACTGATCTATTAATCTTGTTAGTCTTTTTTGTTCTATCATGTCCACGAAAATGTCAGTCAGCAAAGGGACTAGCGGCGAGCCCATTGCAACTCCGTCCTTCTGACGACAGATTTTCCAATCAAACTGAGAATGGATGTCCTGCGTTCAAATTAACAAAAGGTCTTTGAGTTGCTCATCAGGCATTCCGAATTGCATATCATTCAAGTGGATGTAGTCAAGCATAAAATAAATTGTCTCTATTAAGTGGCACGTTCGTGAACAGCGAGCACACGTCCAATGATAACATTCTCTTATTATTAATAGTCAGGTTTTCTATAGATTCTATGAACTGAAACGCGTCCTTGAAACTATTTGGAGCTAGTCTGTTGCGGAGTGGTTTCGAAAGTTCGGTTAATCATTAAGCCAGTGCAGGAGATGGTGAGTTTATCATGTCTAAAATCGGGCGTAGGGGTATGCCATCTTTATGAATTTTAGATAAACCATAGTCTTGGTATAACTAAGCATGTTGGTCACACTCGCTCGAATACTGAAGCGTCAATCCATTCATTTTGTTCCATGTTCCTCAAGAGTTTACAGATGTGCCAGTCAATTACAAATGACTTGTCCTTTTCTGGCTCCATTCATCGAAGTATGGCATCATCCTTTAGTATACCGTTCATCTTGTTTAGGCGTGATTGTTTACCTAACAACACTAACTGGAAACATGCAACGAAGGGAGCCGCAAGACCGTTAGTTTTCCGTCGAGCGGAATGCCATCTATATGAACTTGCATTAAAAAGGAAAATTATCAAGTGTATCGCTGACCAGAATGCTTGACACGATGATGATGAGAACGTTCCATGCTGCACAACTGAGACTAACGTTCTCCCCCAAGCAAGCTGTACATCAACGCCTCAAAGACGCAGTGCCTAGTGGTTCTACCTTGTTTTGTATCAACTCATTCGCTTGCTCCCATGGAGGAAGTGTTACGTTGTCTTTCTGGTATATGCAGAGAGATTGAACCAAGAAATCAAATTGATAAATGTAAAAAGAAACTTCAAAAGCGATAGTTAAGTGCTTAATAACATGCAATATGTTGATTGTAAACATGTAGCAAATGAGGTAGGAGGCATATGATGATGACAACGCTAAAAATTACAACTGATACACGCAGTGATTACGAAGAAGTTGACAAAACAGTGCGACAACTCTTAATTAGTTTGACCTTTCACGTTTACATGAACAACGTTTTTCTACCCGATAGCACAAAAACTTTGTCCTATGCAACCTCTCTGACCAACCGTTGTGAAAAAGACCTCATTAGTGGCTCCATGACCTTTTCAAACACACCGGTAAGATGTATCGGACTCTGATGTATGGGCTACAAACACGAGCTAATGTACAGCTGAAAGGGACGCGATATCACAATCATGTATTTGGACTGTACGTACGGATTCAGAGTGCACATACACTTTACAAAGGGAGCACGTCTTAAAATTGCCAGCGATGAAACAGAATGTCAAAGTTCAATCCAGCCAATGAAAAGTGACCACTGATATCATCATTTACCTATAAATTATCCCTCAGTTAATAATAGAAAATTACCCATACGCTTCTGTTAGTACCTGACCGATCATGCATAAATTGTTAGGGACAAAGCATATTCCAAAAATCACATGTCGTCGGTCTGTTTTGAACAGAGGATCGGATAGTGTGGAAGGGATAAATTTAGAACGGTAAAAATGTAGGTGACAATCACGTCAAGAACGAGCCCTATAAAGTTGAATGAAACTGCAATGAACCAGATGATTTTCGTCGGATGATGCAACCTACAAATGAAAACAGATCATGAAAGATTGACAAACTAATGTATTTCCCAAAAAAGCACCAAGTTCTTTCATTTTGCTGAACAGGACTAAACATCTAACACAACTCATCCTCAACTGGCTCACAATGTGAGTTACACAGTGGTCAAAATCGCACCAAAACAGAATTAAAGTACCGCAGATAAGAGAAGTTCCATAACCTGCCGAACGAAATAACGAAGTTAACCAGTACGGACCTATCAAGATAAGTACACAGCCCATGCTCGCTAATTGGCATATCCTCACTCGCGTGCGCACGTTCTCAACAGGGATTGCTTGTGTGGTCGACTTCTGCTTAATACCGGCATTTTCCTGCTCACAGGTTTTCACATTAGTATGAACGTCCCATTACGACCTAGACTGATATGACCAAATACCACATACCATACGTCAAGCAGCCTACCCACCACAGCGTCGTTCATATGGGCTTATATACCGTTTCGAACATCACAGTCACTTGGTCAACCGTTCATATAGCCGTCAGGATGAAAATGCTCTTGACGCTCTTCGTGACGAAAGTTCGTGCCAACGAGAAACACACTATACCCAAGTGTCCGAACCCCTTACCTCAAGGAAAACTGTCAGGAGCGAACAGAGCTGGACAACTCAATACGGATCTCTGAAGACACTCATTCATGATTGGCTAATTTCTGGGATACAGAATAGACCGCGTGATGAACAAGTAACGACGCGATCGTGAAATATGAAAATCTTCATCATTTTGGTGATTAAACTGGGTAGGCGTAGTTTGTCCGTCTGAGGTCCTCATGATCGTTGGCTAGAAATGCTACCCCACAAAGCAAAGTATCACAGCCAAAGGCGTACCTGAATTCATACCATTTCTAGTTCTTCCGTTTAGATGTCTTTTATCAATTCGTAACCTTCTTGGCAATGTTTTCTTCATCTAGGATATTCCACGTCATTGTTGAGGCACACGGTAGCCCGAGTCACAATACCATCTGACCAGGCCCAATGAAGTTGTGAATTAATCGGTAGGCATTCCGCTGTCCAGTATGTAAAGATGTAAGCACAGTGAATGCCATGAGATCGAATAGAAGCAGTTGTAGTGGACTTCATGTGACATGATGATCGGAGCAGTAAATGGAGAAGATAGGCTTGACTTGCGTCATAGGCCCTATCCCCAAACAATAAAATATATACAGCAGCGATCAAAACAACAATCATAAAAGCATTCGCACTAAAAAGGAGAAAGAGATCAGGGATGAACATGGTACGCAGGGGGACACCTCGGGTTGATGGCGTAAAACGATTGGTAGTGCCTATACATGGTTTGAACTGGACAGTACTCGGTTGTCGAGACCGCAGTAGGTAGTTGATGCGGCAAAGCTCATCCCAGGTCATTTTTCAAGCGCATGACCCTCAAGACAGCAGAGTAAAATAAGAAGTTAGCAGCCCAATGAAAGCCGGTGACCGGTTCGTGCGTTTTCCAAACGCGGTCTAATGCATTAGGTCCCTCCTTAGCACGTTTGTTAGATCTCCTAGCTTCCCTAACATGAATGACACTGTCAACGTCTTGAGCGCATTGGTGAGTTGAATCCAGTAGTTCGTCATGATGTGTAAGTCGACACACCTCGCTGGGGTTCCTGTTCCTCAGTGGCTGCAGTGCGGTAACTCATTCGTGGGACACATGCTAAAACGACGCACTGAGAGTAGATCGTTATGCTGTATGTTGCCCCTTCCCACGTGCTTCACAAATTTAATTTGACTCGATTTGCATTACTACAGATACTGCAACAGATACTTCACTTATTCCGTTTCCACAAAAGATTCGTATTAGATTTGCTTCTCCCGGAACCAAACTTCCGTCACCGAACTAAGCCATATCGTGCCTCACGAACAGGGTTAAAAGCAATGATCACATTTCTATCCAAATGCTTACTATTGTCACTCTACCACACTAATCCGTCAAGGTCTCCATGGCTGCCCACGTTACGAATGCTAGCGGAAAACCTCTCTGATGAAAATGCAGTGGATTCTCTGGAAATTATGCGGTCGCTTCACCAGATGCCCATAAGCGCATTAGGCAACTCTTGTTGGAAGCATCGTTGTGCAAATCTGTTTAAGGTATCCACTGGTTGCGTATTAGGCGAAAAACGTGCGGCAAATTTGTCTAAAACAAGGTGCTAAACCACTTTTATTTCTCAACTGGGCCCGGTTCCTTTGGCGTACAAATAACCTGCATCGAGTACATTAATGGAAGATGCCATAACAACAGTCAACGCATTTAACTGGCGTGTCCGATGGCGGCTGTTGTGTGCGCAAGGCTGTCTGTGTGCCCCCACGCTCGCGTTAGGACTCAAGCTGCGTTCTGATTGGTCGTGCCTTCAAAGACCAGCGATTCAGTCGTCCACGCACATAAGGATGACGATACGGCTTGTAAAAAGGACAATATAGTTGCACCTCTACTGAGTCACGTGTTATCTCTACAGTCGTTATAGCTTGTAAGGCTTATTGTTGACTGCACACAAATACGAATGCAACGACGGCCAACAACGATTAAAAACTCACCCGATAGCCATGCATAGCGTACTAACGACCATCGTATTCTCTCACTGGTTTCGATGCCTACTGGCACGATCCTGTCGTTAACCGTACAATCGTTGCCCTGGAAAAGAGCGTTGGTTGTACTTACCTACGTTGTTCTCGATGCAACAGGCATTAGTTGAAGAATTCCTGTTAATGTCTACAAAATAGTAAAGTGTTGCAAATGGTTCAAAGCTTACCGACATCCTGCCAACAGTATGGTACTATCAAACCTAATCGTTCACAAAACATGCGCAATAATAAAAGTTCCCGTGGCTCATACTTTGAGCAGTTGAAAGATTCACTAAGCTCGGCCAATCCGTTATGAAACAGAGTCAACAGTGAAACCGGTCATCGGCATAAAACACTGAACGGAGCTTCAGGAGTGATGGTAGAAAGGGGTCCAATGTTAGGAAGTTTTGACTAACAGCGGAAATCATTACATGACTATGAATCATTTACGATTGCCACGATGTCGTCGGCATCATATACATTACCTGGATGATAAACGTCACTGCCAAATCCAACCCCATAGTGTTGTTCACGAGGTTAAGGAAGAAAGGTGACAGTAGACCAACTTATCCAGCACTGGGAATTGATAAAGTCAGTCGCATCGATATCTGCAGGTCTGGAATAGCGTGCCCTTTATCCAAGGCCAACATCAGATAGCACTATAGTACTCCAAGAACTGAACAGCCCGTGGAGGTAAAAAAGACACGATTGCTCGCAGTGCATCAAAATTTTTAATCTAACGAAGGCAACCCAATGTCCACAACCAGCAGCGGACGTTTCACTACAACCGACCCCTCCGCGACATGAATTTATTCTATGGAGGGAAATGCTGTAGAATCGATGCTATATACTATATATATATATAACGTAAAAACTACAAGGGGTGGCAAAAGTGCCACAATATAAAAGAAAGAGTAATCAGTAAGATGGAGGAGGAAACAAATGTTAGGAGGGATAAGGAAGAAAGTTACCAAGATGCATACAGAAACTCGCAACACCAGTGCCATCGACTTCTGTTCCCCGCAATATTGGATAGCGCCATCGCGCAAAGGTGTTCAATGTCTTTCGGCTCCCAGCCAGGCATCCGGGAGTACTCTCCTGAAGCGGGCTTCAAAGTAAGCGATTTTATACTCCGAACCCAAATCATACGCTGACCATTGGAATGACTCTTCCAGCCTAACCCACCACTCGCAAACAAAGCACGGTGTGAAAGGCAGTGGGCTGGCAAACATAACATGTGGCCAATCCAACGAAGTTTGTGAGACGAAATCAAGATGATTATTGGTCAACAGGGTTTGTCCGTTCCAAAGATACAACGGTGAGCCCCGTCACTGCTGACATAGTGCTCCCACCGCATGCCGTGGATGCTTCGGATGAACTGATGGTCGATACTCTGTGAACATCTCTCCCGCGAATGGATCAGACCTCTGAATCGAACAATAGTCATTCCTGTACGGGAGAATCGCACACTCGATCTTTCAAACAGAGGCGGAGATCACGTCGATGCCACAGATAGCGTAAGTTGGTAAAGCCATACGAGTCTTTGTTATGCGATTTGTGATCTCATCAGACATTCCATCATCGCTGATACAGTCCCCAAAGTACATAAACTCCTTAACTACCTCCAGCTGTTCACTATCAAGAGTAAAAATAAGCACAGTTCTGCCAATTTCGCAACTGCATGTTGCACTTAGTAAGTGTAAAAGCCATACCAAAATGACGGACTGAAGCCTCTAATCCGTCCAAGATGTTCTGGGCTCCCTACCAGATTGAGGCGATATCGTCTGTATATTCTGTCTCGAAGACGAGTGCCTGGGAACAACCCCACGCCATCATATTCATAGTTTGTCAGGGAACATTCTAGGATTCACTGCAAAGGTGAATAGGAAGAGGGAGGCTAGACAACTTTGTCGCACTCCGCTTGAGATGTTAAAGGTTCATGATACGCTGTATTAAGCACTAACACTGCCCGACCTGGCAGTAGACTGTTTTCAGGATGTTTACATCCTTCCTGGACAGACAGTCCCAGCATGCAGCTTTGTCAACCGAATGGAAAGCCATTCTGATGTCCAAGAAGACAGCAACTGTTGACCTTCTGTACGAACGGCGGAGTTCAAGCATCCGGCAAAGTGTGAAGATGTGATCAATGCAGCTACGTCCAGGACGAAACCCAGCTTGCTCCTCATGGATCTGTTTCTCGCACGTTTCGCTTAGTCTACGAAGTATGATGGCTGGGAGAAGATACCACGCGATACGAACCAGGCTAATCCCTCTGTGATTTGCACAAGAAGTGCGTCAGCCCATCTTGAAAATGGAGATGACTTTAGTCAATCCCCAATCATTTGGGACAGCTTCACTTTTGGAGCAGGGCCTTTAGCCCTGCAACAAAAAGGGCATGAGGGAGTTCGTCTATGTCAGTTGTCTTGCGATGTTTCAGAAACTTGGTATCGAGACTTTTGTTTCCCAATCCGAATAGACGCCAACAGACCAATGAGCACAAGCATAGCCAGAAGGCGCAGTCAAAGGCGCGCGTAGCCGATTGAACTGCTGTTGGAAGTGTTCAGCCCAGCGTCCTAAGCATCGTTGCCAGTTATGAATAGGCTCATCATCGACTTAGCAGATTACCTTCACCACACATGGCTTCATGCTACCAGTTGCTCGGATGAGTTGACAAAGCTTCCGAGAGATCTCGGTAGCAGCGGATTGTTCCATCTCGACAGTGCATTGAGCCCACCAGGCCTCGTGATCCGTTCGTAGTTGTTTCCGGAGCAGATGGAATATTCCGGTGAGCATCGAGAAGTTCCAGTGATCGCATAGAGACCCAGTGGTTGGCAGCTGAACGAATAGTAGTACCACACGAGGCAGTACCGCACTTATGCATTTCATACCGCATATGTGCCCAATGTGCTTCAGTGTCGTCTGGTGGATGGGCAGGCGCACAGTAGTAAGCGTAAAGCGCCTGTGGCCCTGCTAGGTTAGATGCGTCAATTTGTGATTGATGGCGAAGTAACATCCCAACGAAACAAAGCGAACTTGGCACATGACAGTGCATGACGCCTAGGACGTCCAAAATTAGTACGTTCCAGAAACAGACCGTTATCAGCACAGAGCCGCAACAAACGTTCACAGCTGTCCGCTCGATGAGTATCGTAAGAGTGCTGGCCACCTAAGTCACGCCCGTCAGCGCATAGCCTGCCTACTTAAGCGTTCAATCTCCAGCCAGTACTACAATCTCCATGCACCGTGCGGTGTGTAGAAGGTTAGTGAGCTGATGATAAAAGTCTACCGTTTACTGCATTTGGATTACATTCTATGGGCGAATATGTCGAAACAAGTAGACAACGAATGCGATAGGCACCCCTCGATGCTCTAACCGTACTTTCGAGTCTGACAGCGAAAAGGAGGCTGTTGACAAGTATCCAGTCAAACAGCGCTTTCTCCGCGTATGCGCTTAGGGCAATTTCAACACCGTCCTGGCCAGCGGCTTGAGGAGCAGAGTCTCCAGACAAGCGCACCTTGTATCCGCATGGTGAGACGGCTGACGGAGATTGGAGACGCAGCAACCAGCTAGAATTTTGAAGCCGTCTCGGCAAAACAACAGATATTAATGGTGAAGGTCTCCAAAGTACGTGCAAGAGCTGCTTGCTGAACTATATGCATAAGTGTTCGAACATTAAAGGCGATAAGCTTAAATGATGTTCGAAGGGCGAGTAGGGGCTTGTGTTTCTCAGGCAAATGAACCTGTGTGTTTGACACACTATAATTTTGGTTATGATTTCCGTCGTAAACGGTAAATGAGATGTCCCTTGGGGGGTGTGCGAGAACGGGATTGAGGGGTCACTAAGTAAACGGGACAAAATGAGTTAGTGTGGCAAAATTTAGCATGGGAACAAAGCCGACGGCCGAGACTTCGGCGACAGCTATCATCCAAAGGCATAACAAAATTCACAATTAATATAGGTTTCCGTTCATAACTATGAGGGAAGGATACATCTCGGTTGTCCAGGTCGAAAAAGGGAGTTGGCTTGAGAAGGCCACCCGGAGCCTTTGGTCCAAAAGAAATCTAACCCACAAGGCAGCCGGGCGAAACACGGAGTTTGTAATCCATTGGGGGCCGGTGACCAGCAGTGCTTCGGTTCATAAGCCCTTGGAATTGCTTCCGGTCATTCAAGATACCCGGCACACTCTACAGACCCGTTGAAGCCGGTGATCACCGACGTGATTCGTACGCCTTCCATAGTTGGAAGAGACTGGAGAAGCCAGTGCGTCATACGGATAGCACGCCACATGAATAAGTCTGGGAGCTTATGCCCTCCGTTGGAGCACCCGGAACCTTTAATGACAGGGTAACATACTCCATGTCATAGTATCGCCGAAGAACTCACGTGGAGACCCGTTTGTCAACCGTGAATCCACCGCATCATGGTAGTACTACCTCTCATTGTACGCAACTTTTTAATCGCCTGGAGAGCCCAGCTTATTTCGCAGTTAGCCCCCACGTGGAAGGCCATTTCCCAGTCTGCAGCCTGGCGACGCGCCCGGTGGCGTTGAGCAATCTCATCTGTTAACCAGGGCACTCGTTTTAACTAGTCAAATGAGTGTCACTTGAGACAAGGTTCATCATCACAGCGTTCCATACAAACTGTCAGTTGGAAAGGCGCTTTGCAAGAATTGGGCCTGCAATGCACTGTGAAACGATTAAGAAAGGCTGAAATAAATAAAAATGATAACTGCATGTGACAAAAGAGAGTTAGTAATCTAGCTAGCTGCAACATATCGCTCAGATAGTGATATGAATTATCTAGACACCCAACATGGGAACCGCTAACAACGGCATTGCTTGAAATCGCAGGAGGAAAACCTCCAGATAAAAATGAATGGAACAACATCCTTTAATACACCACCTTCCGAGTTGTATGTATTTTATTTCGATTTAAAACAAAAGATAACCCAAAAAAGAAAAAGAGAATGAACACAAAGTAAACATCAAAAGACCTTCGCAGTTTAGCATAGCATCGCATCTGTCAACTGCATGGACCAGAAGGGGGTGATTAAACGGAATCGGTTGAAGAACAAATTAGAAAAAAAAATTAAAGCAACCAAACCCGTTGTCTATTTGGGTTTCTTTCTTGTCTTTTTGTCAGGATTAACAGCTTTCCAGAGATCTAGAAATAAGAGGAAAAAGCACCACAATCTTAACCGTCGAAACATAGATCAAGTGGACAAATATGTAACTGTGTAAACATTGATGTAACAAACAAACAATGTTAGCGAAAGTTCAAACACTTTAGTTTATATGTACGTCAACATGATTCATAATTTTTCCCATTTCCGCAGTTCAGACAGCTAACAAAAATGTATTTTAAAAAATCAAGCGAAAATATTCATCCTACTTACGATGAAGAAATCTGGAAAACAGATTACATGAGCTATCTCATATTTAACTATGTAATTTCCTTTTATCAATCTTTCGGGATTTGCTATCAGTCAAACGATTAACAGAAAATGTCCACTACAAAGTCCAAAAGGAGTGAACAATCTTGTCAAAAATGAATCTGGTAAAACCCATGGGGATTCAATCATCATAGAGTTTAGTCATACAAAATGATAAACTTATTGGGTATAAGCTTGTTTAGAAGAAGAGACAGAGGACAGACTTTTTAACAGAATCGAGCACTTGGAAGATGTCTAAGATGAACCAAATAGTTGCCACCATAAGCACAACTGAATATTCGGCAGTCTTATTTTTTCATTTTACCTGAGACAGATTTGAAGCTTCCTCGGAGTTGATGGCTATTTTTGAACCATAGGCTAGGAATCCGCTCTCAAAGACAAAACTGATGTTAACACTGTTTACGATAGCCGACCATTGGACCAAATCATGCCGATACCCCCAACTAAACGCCCTCCACATTCGTTACTTCAGATTAATCACATGGATAGAACGAATATCTAAAATAAACGTTATGGGACGACTGAGCAAGTCTAACATATGTACTAGCTCAGTTGGAGAGGTTTACAATAGCCAAACCATGCAGTTTCATCATGCACGGTGAGGTACGGGAACTCATGCACAAAAGCACTAAGTAGCACTGTCTACATTAAGTCAGACAACGTTCACGTAGTCCAAGGGAGCGCAGAAACATCACATCAAATTTCGTAAGGGTATCGCAGCTGGTATGCTTAAGTCGATAGAACTATCAGCCTGTAACCTAAACGTTAGAGATTCGAATGTACAAAGGAAGAGTGTAAACAGGTAAGAGGAGAATAGACGCTCCGTGTGGTTGAAAACAAAACGGGCGTTACGACGCTACGATTATCTTCGCCAAATGAACAAAAACAACCATCATTATCACCGTACAGTCACAGCGGTGGATGGTATCATTGCCCAACTGTCACGTAACTATGGAAGGACAAAATCAACATCTACTAACAAGTAATCAGTAGCTTACGAAGAAACAACCGAATTGTACATGAGACTGGGTCGGTACATATAAGAGAAACTTCCATGCGGCCTTTATTGTGTGCAACAAAAACCTCGCCAAACAACAATAACAAGAGTAGTGAACCTGATTAAACTCCATGGTTGTTAATGTTCTCAACCAGAGGCCAGGTGAGTTACGAGGTTAAAGCACGTAAACGGGCTGAAGTTTCTGAGCTAGAAGTGACTGTTTTAATGTCCCACTACTAAAGAATCGATTGAATACTGTATACCATAAGTACTTGAGCCAGAAAATATACAAAGAATGCACAGAATGGCACACGATAGAACAATATTGATGAGAAATAGTCTGAATACCAAAATACGTGCATCTCAAGATCTGGAAGGGTAAGTTCATCTTGTTCACACGACCAAAAGTCTACCTTCCAACTCTGACTATTGGCCCGCTGATGCCAACTGGGACACGTGAATGACAGTACTATCGCACCCAGCCAAAAGGAACGAAAAATCCTGACGATATCACCTATGTGTATTCGCAACTTTGCACGGCATTTGAGAGAGAATTCATTCATCTAATCGACATTGCTGTCCCAAGTGAACATATATGACATTCATCAATTAACTTGACCCAGTATAAATTCACGGGGCTCAATACGTCGACGGGCAAAGTCCACACATGTGTCAATCGACTAAAATATAGAAGGTGGAGAGATAAGTCGTGATTCTACCTCGGGAAATTGGGTGGTAAACTATGCTCAAATATCGCACAACTTTTGAACGACAAGCAATGAACAGTCGGCTGAACAAACTCCGCCAAGATTGACCAACCCAGTATTATGATGTACGCTAACAAAATACTGATGTTTTCAGAGGAAATTCATACCGCCAGCATTGTTGATTTGCTGTCCAGTAGTATACATCGCTCGGGATATGGTTTTCAATCCAACGATGACGTGAAGAACGTGTATGTTAGTGTGACTACCTATCAAAGGAGGAATAACTGGTATTCGTAGTTAACATGGGAAACCATGTGCTTCTGATGCCTAGTTCACATTGATTGAATGATGCCACCTAACAGTAAACATACACTATCCGTACGAGCTGAACATACAAAACATCCTGTTCGTTTTTCAATCAAAGGTGCATATGACCAACCGGACTTGTTGAGCGCTGCGAGGAGATGAAAACTCTTCTCTTAAACGGCGCTTTTTTCCTCATCGCATCCATTTTAATAAGACATCTTGATGTCCTTATTTTGTTTTCGTTTTCAATTTCAGAAAATCACGTATGTCATCAACACAACAGACAAATTAATTCGTTTCAACAAACGTTATGCTCAGTGTGAGGACGGTATACGCACGCCAAACCCTCTAAATGCATATGCGCAAAAAATACTTCTCACCAATCCATCACAAAAAGTAGTCTCAGTTATACAACACTGACACTTTTTGATAATGCTATCTTGAAAAACATTGAGTTCTTTGTGATCCCTTCATCAGAGCAGAAAGAGAGCGTTAATTGCAAGGCGTTAACAGTCCGTTCACTTACACCAGTCACAAACGTTAAACATACAAGCTATACGCATCAGGCAGATGGAAATAAACAGTGATTAAAAACGGAAATAACAACATCAAGTGCTACGGAATCAGTACCACAGCCACCCGACAGGTTGCCTCAGATACCTCTATGCATATAATGCCGGACGACAATGTTAAACACGGATTGCATCGCTAAAAGACATAATCTTCCGGTTCCTATTACGCAACAATATATTGAACGAGCTCAACGGATCAGCTTGACGATCTATTCGCAAGTGTTTAGCAGCTGGCTCACAAAGCTGAGATTGGAATCAGGCATTTCAACCAGTTCGAAATGTGTTCGGCCATTCGCCGTGGAAGTTATTAACCTGTCCTACCTATATACACATCACCAAAGCTGCAAGCGGACAGAATAGTTTAATGTGAAACTGATCCTCTAGCAGTTTGAATCATATGTAACTGATGAACCACATACATGTCAGATAGGAGATTTCAATGTGAGTCTCTTTGAACGGCAAAACTAGAACTCTACTTTTGAGCTGCTAGGATTGGCTCATTATTGTTGCTCGCTACGTTAATAGCCTCAATGAATTCCTTAGGATAAGTAAATTTTTCATCAGTATCTCTTATTCTGTCTGTAGTTTATTTGAGTTGACCACGAAATCAAGGTTAGCCCAAGCTATGTTTATGTGTGATTGTAGGAAAAATGAAAAACTGAAGATACTGACCACCTAATTCTGATTTGTGATTAACCGGCGTCGTAAGATGACACTTGTAAGTCTGATATTGGGAATCACCAAAAAAGCAAACTATTGTTTGATTCAACTTTGTAAGATAAAGAAAGATTTGGGTAAATATTAAAAAAGCGATCGAAAAACAAAACAAAATCATCGACATCAGTAAACAGCAAAGTATCATCAACGTATCGTGTGTAGAACAAACCTTTGGCAACATTATTCTGAACATACTGTTCAAGCATTCCAAAGTTGTCCATCAATGTTGGACCTAACGCGTTACCTATGGCTATACAATGTATCTTTCTACATGTTACTCCTTCACAGCAAAGTCGAATGTTTTTGATGTGCAGCAAACTAAGATATTTAAAGTATACGAGTAGACCACCTATATTACAGCTCTGAATGAAGAGGGAATCTTATAGAAATTCAACCATTTCATGAAAGAGGACATGTGTAGAAAAAAGGAATCAATAATCTTGTAATGCATCACTTGTGTCAAGGTCTCTGTTGGTTCAGAGGAGACTTTCGGGAAGCGTAGGGATAAAAGTTTGTGGATGAGATCCTAAATATGTGCTAACCAACAAGCAACTTTATGGTAAGCAGATTTGTTCACATACAAAATTAAATACAGAGATGCACCATCCTTGTACACTTGTTGGAACAATAGTATTCTTTCGGGTTGCCGAATGATTACAACTTTCCATAGTGAGTTACAGGGATATGTACACGCAACATCAATATTTACAGTTACATTGCAATATGATTTTCCACACAAAGATTATTATTTTTAATCGTTTGGTCTATTTTAAACTTTCAGCGGTCTACCACAATGAAGTCCATTTTCGTTCTCACTCCTTTGCAACATCAGAGTCATTATCCAGTCAAAGTAATATCAAAGATTGAAATTATCTCGATCGTTTCACGACCTGATAGTGTTCTCGTTTTGGAAAGCACTGTTCGCAAACAAGTACACATAAAAATTGGTCACACACACACAGAAATAGCTCGTATCATCAGAAGAGGTGGGTGACAGCATACTCAAAAATGATCAAATCGAACTTGCGTATTCAATTTGTTACTATTCTTGGGTGGCATTCTGCAGTTCAGTCCAAATGAGGACACTTGGCTACACCTGCGTGTGAACTAAGTAGACAAACGATTGGGTACAAATGTGTAACTATCACCAGAAAACACACTAATATTGGTTGCTTGTGAGAGAGCGTATTGAAGTGAACGAAAGGATTTCTACCCTAGTGTTATTGAGGACACCTCTCGAAAGGAATTCACATTTCGTCTGGGACATCAATGACAATTCGTCGAGGGCTCCAGCAAATCTAGGTTGGGTTTCTAAAAACTTGTCTAGTTTCCCAAATCTGTATCAACATGTGAATCTGTTAATCTTACGAGACTGACGTTGTTTCACGATAACTTCCCGTTAGACAGCAGCTTGACAAAAGACAATGAAAACTGACTTGATGTAATACATTTCTCATAGAAATCAGCATGTTTCCGTTCAACTGCTGTCTTGCATCGTAACAGCAAACAACTCAATGATCACACGTATGAGAAACTTGGGACACACAGCTGATTCCTACCACTCTGCCAGAGCAAGAAGGTGAATGAAAGATAAACATATGTCACTATTCTGTCCTGATGAAATAACATTTATATAGAATTAAGTTAAAACACCTCAATCTGTATCACGTACACACATACAACTGATCGAATTAGCGCGAGGTAGATTTTCACAGTGGCCAACCGATGTAAATCGACTACGGAGGAAAGCATTCACTTCAATAGTTTCGTACCGCTAGCTTTAAAAAGAAACCTAATTAACTGTTTGATGGGCAGAGCCATAAAAATTTGCTTAGATGACACAGTTACTGAAGAAATGGCGTCCATACGTACGATATTCATGCAAAATGGATACCCGAAAAGATTCACAGACAGAGCCATGCAACAAGGGATTGAAAGAGACCAGCTGATACTAGTAGAAAAGGACAATGCACCAGCCGAAACTATCACAAGTAGACTCGCAAGGGCAGTTAGTGCAACATTTTACGCTGATAAATTACGTGTCCACTTCACATCGAATCCGGTTTTGTGCCCACGCCTAAAAGATAAAGTGCCTGTTTCTGCAGCCTCATTTTGTGTATACTCATTCACGTGTTCCTGTAGAACCAGTTATGTTGGTCGCACGACCAGACGCCTATCTGAACGGGTCCGGGAACACCACCCAACTTGGGTCAACAGTTGAATAACGAAATCTGTCAAGAGTGCCATACTATCGCACCTGGTGGATTCTAATCATTCTGTTACTGTGATGGATGCATTTTGCCCAATCTACCGAGTTAAGGCAATCCATTCGAGGGCGGTGAGGCATAAGATTCTGTCCACAGTAAAAGCTATTGGAATTCGCCTGTATAATCCACCCCTGTGCGTCCAGAAACGTTTTTGTTCAGACTTTGGATCTGCTTTGGCCATTCCAGCCACCCTGTTAGCCTGTCAAGAACCATTGTTCAAGTGGGTACTTCATGCAACGTGACACTGAATTGACTGACCTCATTAACCGCCCGTTCCCGGTTTACCCCCTTCATCATTCTCCTGTAAAATGTGTGATATAAATGTGATGTATTTAGCCTGATGATCAATCACTGAAAACAAGCTTGTTCGCTACATAGTATTATTCATTTTACACAATTTTGTACCGAACCCATCATACACATACATGATTAACGGCCTTCGATTCCGAGTAGCCCATCACAACGACCGAAGCCAAAGCACAACTGTGGATAGCACTCATCACGAGTGGCATGTGCTGCACCACTCGTGGTTCCGCCCACAAACATTTCCAGTGTTAACCCGAAAGAATAAGACCAGGAAGTCTGTGAATGGAGATCTTTACGATTCAGCCGGTCAATGCGCACACGCGCACACACAGATTCAGTGAATGCACTTAACCAAGAAAAAGGATTTCATTAAGTTGTGGAAAACAATATTAAGTACAGATGGTTTGGTTACCACGAGAAGTAATTGTCAAAGCAAATTTACAATCGCATGACTAGGCAAACAAGACACGTTCGTGGGGAATTGATTTGATCGTGTTTCTGCGCTGTGAATCCCTAACTTGTTAGTCACCAGCCAGTCATCAATCAGTAAGGAACTACGCGTAGATCAAGGACAAGGTCGCAGTAACTCCAAATTAGAATGCTTTTACAAGCCTGAAGATTTTCCTTGATTAAAGTTACAAGTGGCAATCGAGACGTTGGAATCAATAGTTATTCTACATTGGAGAAAACCAAGATGGACAATTGTTTTCGATACGCCATCATCAGATCAATACAACTATATGAGTTCTACGAGGTGAAAATAATAGGCAAACAACGTAGAGAAGTTTATCAAAATGTCATTGGGTCATATAAAGCGTTACAAAAATTCTAAGTTCCTGACATTGAACCTCTGTTCTCGACCAACCCGCAATTGTGTACTGTCTTTATACAGCAGAGTACGTAGGTCACAGGCATTTGTCCAGACGCACCAAAGAACATCATCTAGTGTGGCTCAAGAAAAGTTCGACAAAATCTACCAGCGCGTAGTCGTCGCACATTTAGCCGACATTGATTACCAGATTGAACTCACTGAGGCGTTAACTGTAGTCCACAGAGTTACGGTCAACTACCCCACATTGGTCAAACAACAGACACTGGCTACCGCTGAATCGATTCTTTGTTTACACATAAAATTCGTACAGTTGCCGTGGCCAAAGATCATACCATTAGTCTGTGTGCCTCTCCAAACTCCAATCGACGACTCTGTGAGGTTGTGGAGGATGAAACCCCGAAAAACACATCATTAACACTGGGGATATGCCGTTTAAGTGACTGACTTATAGACGCACGGAATTTTGGCAACCTTTTACACGACAAAATGACATTCTGATAAACTTCTTCGCGTTGTTTACATACTTCTTCGACTTTGTGTAACCCACATAATTGTATTGACCTGATGATGACTTATCCGAAACAGTTGTTCATCGCTCTTCTCTTCTATGATGCAGTAGGAGTTTTCGTGAAATTACTTTTCCACGCCGCTGAGTTGAACTTCTTTAAACAACCTAACAGTATACGACGCACAAGTTTAACTTTATCACGATCAATTTTCATTTAAACATTAATGAAAGGATTTAACTGAATGAAATTAGCATGCGATGAGAAGGCAAAAACCGAAAACAACAGTTCATTAAAAACACCTTTGAGATGATGGTACTCAGTGGAATTAATATATAGAGCGAAAACGGAACAATAATCAAGAAATTTATTTAACAGACCGTCGGAAACCAAAATATGGCTGATAGCTACAATCCAATTTTGAAAATACATCAAAATTAGATTGAACCTATAAATGCAACCAGGTAATCATCTACGAAAGGTCAAGCATCTTCTCGATTGCTATAAATTGAACGCCGTTTGCGTTTGTTCGTATCCAAATAACTTGTTGATCCCGGTTGAAACGATGCAGAGAACTCGAGTTTCATCTAGGGTACAGTTCATCTCAGTGATACACACCCTTGCCCGGATGAAGATGTCTAATCGACAACTGAAGTATGGCTTAGATGCTAACACAGATTTTGATCACAGGATTATCGATTAGAGTGAACAATAGCGGTGTCATTTCTTTTCCTCAAACTGAACACTATTGATGATTTTGTCAAGACTACTGTGAGGTTAATGGAGTAGCAGTTAACACGTTCGCCGGACAATCACGGTCGTCGGTGTATATCTACCACGGATGAATTGTGGTAAGATTTAAACTCGAGTCTAATGTTTTTTTTTAAAAATGTGTTAAACGGAAAACGTACCTAACTAAGTAGAAAATGCGAATGCCATTCAATTTGTATACACATACATTCATAAACCTTAACTCGGTTGGGAATAAACATCCACAGTTAGCCCCAGCAAGTTACTACACTATCTGAAGGACAGCAAGGTAGAGTGTTACGCGATCCAATGTTAATAGTAACGGTACTATGAAATATATGGAACAGAGACAAAAATAGAAGCCATTTCGATTCGATTTACCATTAGAATGAAGGCTGGAAAATGCAAATGACCTGAGTCTCTAAAGCAATCACGAGCGTTAACCACTGGCCGATCCCATGAGTGTACAAATTAACTCATACGACCACCAGTGGTAGCGAAGTTCTCCATTCCGGTCAGTGACGTTGAAGAAACTGTATGGCGAAGTAACAAAATGTTGACGTGTCTTGCTGATACTAGACCGAGTACGCGCCACAGCTTCTAACGTAGAGCAGCTTTTTGTCCGTTTCACACTATGTCAAATGTGTAGTTACGTTCGGTTTAGCCATAAGCAACTTTTGTTGCTAAACATATCCGCAGCAGTCTTAAACTTCACTTGTTGCACGACTCAGGAACCTCCATGAGTAAAGGCGCAGTGACACTTTGCAGTTAGATCGGGACCACACAAACATACCACATTGTTTCCTTTGGAGCGCAAAACCGTTCGAGCGTACTTACCATGAGGTGTTAACTTGACCGCAGTAAGGTTGTGAAACGGGCACAAGAGAGACAATCAAGAGAATGTAACAACACGACTTCGCATTCCCTCCCCCCCCCCCACGCTGCAAGTGTGATCAATTTTGGATATTCACAAGACTCGCAGCTGTACACCGGGTGACAATACAGAAGTGGTGTACGTGATACTCCGTTCATAGAGTAGACAATCTCGAGTAAAAAACGACCACACTGACCACTGAGGGTAACTGACCTGTATGGCTTAATGCATACACATGATACTGCGTTTTTAGTTAAAGGTCGCCGGTCATTTCTGCACAATTTTACAATTTCAAACTGACAGGTGGGTAAGTCGGGATGAGCCGACGCCAACTTAAGGCAGAAATAATCATTAAGAGTGGCAGATACTGGAATGTTGATCGCCGTCGGTGAACAGCAATGCGCGTTGTCTAGCTTTTTCACACGAGCCTTTTCCACAGACAACGCAAGGTATATCAACAACGCTATGTCGATTTCCAAGTGGTCCCTTTTATGAGGAACTGATGCACTCCCGAACTATGGAAAGGCAGGCTAGTGACAACGAAAGACACAAAAGCAACCACTCAGGTCCGACTGATACCCATCACTAAGTAGATCAGATTCCCTTGTGACAAGAAAACCTCGAGTAAATAGGGTCAGAGGCTGACACTTGTACAGCATAACTAACTTCACAGTAATTGTCTCAATCGATGATGATACTTAGTTGTCTGCTTTGTTAAGATGACTTACATCAGGTGATCGCCAGTGTTAATGATCAAAAACCTCGGGGACGAATCTCGCGTAAGAAAGGCAACGTGGACTTCAGACGGCAACTCAGTGACGCATCAGGATAAGGTAAAACGATATCTTTGCTTGAATAGAAACTTGTGGCCTTACAGGCCACTTCCGATGATGACTGAAAAGATGTTCCGATCAAAACGGCTGATTCAGCTAGTTGTTGCTCTCCATCTCTCATCAACTGTTTCAATTCAGTCATAAACAGTCATGACCTGGCCAGATAGTGTTGTGGGTTCGAGCCGCACTCTATCGCATCAGCTGAGTAGTTGTTCTATTTTGAGTGCTACAGTCAAGTGACATCGATTAAAGACATGTCAGTTCACTACTCGTGAAGTGACAGTCATCTACTGTTGTACGTCAATTGTTCGTTTCCTCAACCAAACGCGAAATCAACAAGCAACGATCGTGATCGACGGCAACAGGAAATAAAAGGACTTAGAAGTATTCTCAGATCAATTGGTGGACACGGGAATCGGGAAAAACACTGATGAGTAGGAAGAAGACAGCCCCGCGCCTAAAGCGCAATAAGCTATCACAAGTGCTGGTAATTCATCATAGTGAGATTCACTCATTTAGTCTATTGGATCTTCGACTTCCGATTGCCTCGAATGTCCCAGTTGTCTAGGTCGAAGTTGGGCAACTCAAATTTAACCAGCTCGCTTGTGAAGGAATTCGTAGGCAAGCATCAAATATAACATGAGCCACAACGTAACCAACTCTTTAGCAATCTAAAGAAAACAGCGATTTATAAGGAAACAAGCTGTTACGTAGATTAGTACGGAGACACGGATGGTGATAGTGTGCAGTTCTGCAACATGCCACACAGTGATTTAGTCGGGGTATATGCAAAACTGGTTTAACCAAAATAATAGCGGAAACCTACACAAAATGGAGTAAATTATTTACGCCCACACAACGTGCGGATCAATCAAGGCAGGTGCAATCAATGGACAACAAAGTAGCCATGCGAGAGTCCGATCGATGTGGTGTGTGTGTGTGTGTGTGTGCGTGTGCTAGCTGTTCCACATAGCACCGCGTGATGATTCGCGATCGAGTGTGAGTGGTCTAAAATGGTCGTGCCCAAACAACCGTTGCTCTGCTCCGCACTGCATGTCAAATCTCGGGAGTCATTGGCACAAGCTGTGTGTACCCGCGGGCGAAAATGGCTGTTCGAACAAGTCTGCACACAAGCTTCGATTTTTCGTACACAAACTGACGGCCAAAAATACATTCTCGACAGAACACGGTAAGCACCCGGCATTGATGTTATCTATGCCCTTCCTTTCAGGCGACAAACTGTAACATTACACCTAATTTAAGGCATTCATCGTTTTATATTGAATCACGCTAGTTATGACTCTTCGGAATGGGGTTGAACAGACTGTCATTTGAAACACATCCGATATCCGGAGATTTACCCCCTACCAATATGTGATCACTGACATTGGTTCAACCAGCTTATCATGTACCTGAACAGGCGTGCCTGATCTTGCGGCACAAATAGTGACTTGGGTAAGAGGTTGACGTGCCAAGACATAGCGAATGTGGTACTCAGGTTGTACGAAATAAATGATGTGTTCCAAAAACGAACACCTGAAAAGAAAAAATCGAGTAACACTGCTGTCTGTCCGGAAAAGAATAACACCGATAGTGGCTACCTGTCATATGTCCCAGTGTACTCCGGAAAAGTTAACATTTCAATATCGGTGGAAATTATTCAAATCAACAAAGACCATAACGATGTAACGTGAACGTGGAACGCGATACCTTGATGAGAGAAGCAACCAAAACTGATGGATAGTCCGTTCGTGAAATAAAACCAGTATAGAGAGTCGCTAACAGTCACTGTGGCGCTCGAGTAGCGACTCTTTGTGAACACGCCGATGAGACGAGAGGCCACGCAATGAGTCAAAAAATCGGCCACAGTCAACACACACTCGTTTCGTTCGACCAACCAAGGATCGTGGTCTGTGGACATTTAAACCACGAAACTTTTGAAAATTATCTGAGAGAAATGAGAAGCGAAACCTCCACGACTGTTTGAACATACGCAACATAAAGTAATCGATGTCAAGTGGAATATCAGAAACGGAGTCCATGTCAATTTTCAACACAAAAATGAAGACCTAAGGCCTAGCACCTCAAGGCAAATTAACGCGTGACATGAATAAATTCTCCGGTGGCGGGTTAAAACATTTTCCGGAAATAACTAATCCGCATATATACAGTTAACATCAACTGGGACAACGCCAACAACAGTCTATCGCATCCATTAAACGCGATTCAAGCCAGACTAAAATTGATGCCACAGTTCATACACATGTGAAACTGTGGATGTGCAATGTCTTTGTCACATTGTATTGGACGCCAACTTGAAGTGCGTACTTGGTTGTTAATGAGCTAACTCGAGAGTACATAATAAGAGCACTCGGGTTATTCTGATCATACACCCCGAATACTAAGGCAGCTAGCCAACGATGACGGTACACAGAACAGAAAAGGTGGAACAAGGATTGTTTTCGAGTGAAATGACGAGTGAATAGTTACCGATGATCTATGAACCACAAAACGTGCTTTGCAGTAAAACGAATTCAGTAAACAGGACGAAAAAGAAATCATATCCGGTTTATTCAAGTGTACAAACTATTACCGTTTGGAATGCACTTACGACTAGCCGTAGACCCTTCAGGGATGTGAGATTGGAAGACAGTAATGAATGTAACATCGGATTTCAGATGGTATCGCGGTGACGACACCGTTAATCAATACACAAAATCGCGAAATTGACCTCCGATTAATTTAATCATCACCATTTAGAGTTTGAAAGTGTGATAGTAGTCAACCCCCCTGGCGCATGACATGAAACGCATTTTTGGATCAGAGCAGCGACTTAACTACCGACCGTGATGTTGCAAATCGAAAGACCTACCACACAGCAACTGATCTCATGAGTAATAACAACCATCCCATTCGAACGATCATAAAAAATGCTCGTGAGGATAACTGAGAGGATTTGAAGATCGCCTAACCGCACAAAAGAATATGGTGGACTTGAGTGCCTGACTCACTATCGCTGGTTGGTGAACAGAAATCGAAACAAAACATACGGTAACACAATTATTTCGTCGGTGTTTCCTGACACTTCGAAGGAGTGTCCCGACCAAGTATTGTAAACCTTAACCGACTGCACATGATCCACGAATCAAGATGCGAAACGACAAGAAACCACCAATAATAAACCTATTCCCTCCAGTCTCTGACCGAATAAGACCAACAAAACAGCTTTATTTGTCAACAAGTGTGACCTTAAGTGTCACGTAAAATGAGCATGAGGCCCGTATCACAACGATGACAAATGGCATGGTAAACAAGGCTTTAGAGCAGTATCCTTAGAGTTAGGTTTACGTCCCCCTAACAACAATAAAAAGAATCAACTTGAAGTTCTTACAGTTACTAATTAGTCAGACTCATCATCATCATCATCACAACAGCCATGAGCCTGACCAAAAGGTACTGTGGCTCGGGCCGCCGCTCACCTCAACAGTGACGTGGAATATCCTAGAAGAAAACGTTACTAAGAAGATTGAAAATTATTAAAACAAGACTAAGTGGAAGAACTAGAAATGGTATGGATACAGACACGCCATTGACTGCGACCCATCGTCATCTCCCATGGTGTCTCTAATCAGCGGTTTGAGTGATCACGAGGACGCCATCCAG